>JAOYMU010000098.1:44913389-44933817 GCA_025802295.1 Psammodynastes pulverulentus
TTGAGCGCCACCTCGGCGGAAGGGTTGAAAAATAGAGCGCCATGGCGTTCAAATAGAGGTTTTACGGTATATATAAAGGAATAAAGCATTTCCAAAAGGCACTGGAAAAAGTGGAAAAAGGCACTGTGCGCAATAAAATAAAGAAAATGAAGCAAAAGTATTCTTCTAAATAAAAAGATACTCAAGAATGAAGAAATGTGCATTGCACTGATGACTTCTTGCAATGCATAATCATTGAACACATTTTTGATCTTCACTGTATACCAACAACAAGATTGCTATTTAACAACCTCATGGATGTTCAGCTTTTTTAAAAGGCACACCAAAGAAATCCACAAAGGAGCTGTCCACAACATCATAAGCACTTTTGTCTTTTTCATTATTATGATTTCCCTCTTTGTCTTAAAGGAATGAGACCCAAAAGCAGCCCATGGGGAAGCAAAAGTTGTCTTAGTGACATTATGGCTACTGAGTTGCAATATAGAGTTGCAATTCACAGGTATTTTATTGATTCATGTCCCAATATGGTGATTTCAACAAGCAATACCCTATTCTTCTACCTGTATTTTATTATTGTTTCCTCCATCTGATCTTATTCTACAGTGCTTACAGAATATAGAATAACAGAATTGGAAGGGAGGTCTTCTACTCCAATCGTCTGCTCAATCAGGAGATTCTATATCATTCTGGACAAATGGCTATCCCATCTCTTATTAAAAACCTCCAGTGAGGGAGTACCCAGAACTTCTGGATTTTTTTTAGTACTAGACACAAATGGCCACATTATTCTAGAAACCTCTAAATATGTTGGAAGTCTCTAAGATATGGTACCTTTCATGCCACTACAGTAGGATGTAAAGCCAGTTGGGTGTAGTGGTTAAGGCACTGGGCTAGAAAGTAAGAGACCATGAGTTCAAGTCCTGCCTTCACTATGAAAGCCAGGTCAAGTCACCTCACAAGGTTGTTGTGGGGGAAATAGGAGGAAGGTATGTTGAGTATGTTCATCATCTTAATTTATTTGTAAAAATAATACAAATGGGATATAAACAAACAAATAAAATAATATCCATGCTCTTATATAACATAAGAAACAACTCCTTCCTCTTAGATTTTTCTGCAAGATTAATCTTCAAACGTACACTCTTATTCTATTTCGGCTTAGCCATTATATATAGTTTTCCGGGACAAACTGGTAGCACTAAGATAAACTCCACAAAGGAGTACCAATTTCTGACAGCAAATTTTTGATCACTAAGTATGTGTTCTCAGTGCATACAGCTAGCTGAATTTTCCTTAACATGACAGCATTTTACAAGTGGATGACAGACCTAATGAAAAAGAACAATCGCTTAAAACAATTACGGTATTAAGGACTTTAAGTGGTATGTTTTATGCATAACATGGAAAGAATTCTAAGCACAGTAAATTAGTCCGAATTAGCCTCAAGACAATAGTCAAGCTAGAAAGTTTTCTTTAATTATTAATTCTACTGCCAATAGATTAATTTTGACAGATTTTAGCAAATATGGTTAAGATCTTGTACAAAATGATTAATCCATTCTACCAAGATGTACATAAAAGGGTTTTACTATCACATTCCACACATTTTTGGTGTATTTTGTTCTAATGAAGAAGAATATTGTCAAAACAGATTTGTGAAGCTTATCCAATACACAGTAGAACCAATACTCCAAGTAAAAAGACATTGGTTGTTCTCACTTTAAATCATAGTTTCAAGTAAACTTTTCCCCCAAATAAGTTATAGATTAGAGTAATCATAGTTTTAACAATTAGGTGAAAATGACCAACTGTGTTTATGGAAAAGAAAAACTTTTGAACCTTCTGTTGGCCACATTTATGATACATCACACAAAGAATTCAGTTCCAGGACAGTGCATACACAACATAAATACACAGTCAGTGGTAGCCTGCTACATAAAAGTCCCTGCAGTTTTCTTGGCAAGGTTTTTTGGAAGTGGTTTGCCATTGCCTCCTTCCTAGAGCTGAGACAGTGACTAACTGAAGATCCAGCTGGCTTCGTGTCCAAGGTGGGGCTAGAACTCGGTCTCTGGGTTTCCAACCCCAGATGTCTTAACCGCTACACAAAACAATTTCTTAGTTTCTATTTCTATAGCAAAGAATAAAAATGATCTACCAAGAATCTGCACTAGGTTTAATTTGCTTTGTGTGTAGAATTAAATCAGGTGTCATCTTCCTAAGTTCTTGTCTGGAAAAATTAGAAAATTGTATTTATCACTTATCTTTTATCTATACAAGCTTATATCTTATAGCAATAGCTCTCCTATATTGCTTTACAGCCCTCTCTAAGCGATTTACAAAGTCGGCCTATTGCCTCCCCCAACCCCAACAGTCTGGGTCCTCATTTTACCAACCTCGGAAAGATGGAAGGCTGAGTCAACCTTGAGCCTGGTGAGATTCAAACTGCCAAATTGCAGTCAGCTGGCAGTCAGCAGAAGTAGCCTACAGTATTGTATTCTAATAACCATTTGGATTCTTTTATCAGTATATTTCTGGAATTTCTGAGAAATCTGTGACAGATTAATTCCATCTTATATTTTTTCTATATATTTTAATGTTTTTTTTTATTTTAACCAAATTGCTATTTTATAATTTGGGCAGCTCTATAGTTCATCTTCTATAATATTGAGTTTATGCATTTTAATATTAAAAAATATATAAATAGTTACATATTATCTTTTCTTTTAAAGATAAACCTTCATTTTATTGTGTGATTGGGCTATCTCCCAAGAAAAGAATGAATACTCTGAATAGATATGCCTCTTTGCTCTAACACCAGGAAGCAGCTTTACAGAAATATATTCAAATTTTGTACGTTGAGCTTCTTAACTGCCAGAAAGGTAGCATAGGTTCCCAGATCCTTATCTCTTCCACAGCTTGAAGTTAAGGATGGATGCCAACTGAGGCAACTTCATGGAAGATAGGTGATGGCTGTAAGAATTACCAAGATACTACCAAAAATAGGAAGCAAAGGTTTGAAATCTCCAATCTTCCTCCCTATGAACTCAGCCATCTCCTACTTACACAAAGGAGCCAGAATTACAGTATTTTGGCCTCTGACATGCAAAGTGAAGATTTTAAAATTAAAATATAACTGTTTAAAGGATAAAACGTTCTTCAGTTGGCTAAAAAGGTTAGATATCTGCTCTCACATCTGTCATTAAAAAGAAATACTACCAACAGCTCAAATAGGATCTGCTGGGATTCATTCAGTGATGGTTCTCAGATAAATTTCAGGAAGCAGGTACAATTGGAAATTCCTTGTTGTCCATTATTCAACCATTGCAGCAAACCAGTGTTTTGAATAATTTGATTTTGACAATGTTATCAGATTGTAAAAGATGAATATTTTATTGTTCAAATGCTGGAATGGGAGAAATGCTCTCTGATATCCAAATGTTAAAAAGATGTGTGCTTTGAAAAATGGGATGGGACCTTTGAGGATTTTTTGGAATATTTACCTGTTTCTTGATCAAAAGTGCAATTATTCTCTCTTTCCTCCCTGACTGGACTTTTTGTGAAAAAGATAAAAAAGGATTGAAGCAGCAGTGGGAAAACACAAGGGACACCCATGGAAGATAATGAGATTTAGAGTCTCCTAATCCTTGATAAATTTCCATAAAGGAAGCAAGATTATAAAACAAAAAAAAATCTCTTCTGGAATAACCTTTGTGTATATTTCATTTCCCTGAAAAATATCAAGTGGACAGAATATAAAATAGCATTATGGAAGTCATAATCAATAAGTTTATATCTATATAAATGACTTCCAAGAGAGTCCGTGCTATGTGTATAACAATTATTGCAAACTAAATAAATACTCAGAGATAGGCTTAGCAGAAAAAGAGTAGGAATAGCTATCTGAACTCCCTTATTTTTGCCATCCTAATTCCACAGGAGAGTTAATTTTTTGAAGCCAAGACTTTAGGATGTAAACATTTTGATTCTTCAGCACCAAGAGACAGGGGAGAGGAATCTGAGCATCTGGAAATCTGCCTTACTGCTTCTACGCGGACGCCAAGTGTAACTTTCCATTGGGAGTTCACTGGATTCTGACCAAGTCTGCAACCCTTTTGAGTCTCCACAAATATTCCTCTCTATATATGTGGCAACAGGATGCCAGAAAGGATTTCAGTTCTAGAAGCCAAAAAACCTTTTTGCTGGTTTAGGATGAAGCAATGTCTAAAAAGAAATGGGAGAAGTTGAAGAACACCTTTCCTTTAAAACAGTCAAGGGCACACAACCAAAGTAAATTATTTAACAAACCATCAAGTATTAGCCTTTCAACACACTCCCACCCATGCCCGTTTCTTTTTTACCACAGTGGAAAACACCTCCTACAACTCAATATTATGGGGTTTAATTTCCTAAGGGTGCTTATCATCAAACGGATGGAAACATGGACTATTTAACATGTTAGGCAAGTGACTATCAGGACCAGTCATTGTTCCTTGGCATATATGAATTTTTAAAAATGTATTTATAGTATATCCCATGAGGTAATTTGCATCAAGAAATGTGTTGTGTGAAGTTGCAGAAGGTGGAAGGAGTGTTCCATTCTACTTCTTCTCCTGATTCCCATCCTCTAAAATGTTATGGAATATTTTTACAATATTTGAACAGAATACCGAGCAAGACAGAGGTCAGGAAGAACGACCACTGGAAATTGGTTTTGCCTTCCCTCCATTTAATTTCTAAAAATTTGTATCACTACCCAAAATTTACTGTTTAACTAGAACTAGAGAATAAACATGATTTTAATTAATTTACCATTATTACACCTGCTCCTCTGCTTCAGTTTTCAGATAAAGCATTCGTTGGCACAACAGCTCTGAAGAACGTTCATATAGAACAGAACAAAATTTCCAGTCTTCCCAGGAGCTTTCCATTCACCCGTCTCGAGACACTGTCCCTGACCAACAACCCTTGGCATTGTTCTTGTCAGTTAGGACCTTTGCGCAGGTAAGAGAGTACCGATCCCACCCATCTCGTTAATTCCTCAAAGGTATGTTGGGGAGGGGAGATGGGAATGATGGTAGTTAATGAATTAATAAAGGACATGAAGGGTCACACTGAAAATCTGCTTAACCGTGTTCTCCTGGGTGATTTTGAGCATTTTTTTTTCTTTAGGTGGCTGGGATCTACTCGTACCCGCCCAGATGCAGTCTGTGCATCACCTCCTCAGACTCGAGGACAGCAGATTCGAGAAACTGCTGCGCTCCGTGGCTGCAAACTTCCCTCTAAGAGATCCAAAAAAGGAAATCGCCATTAAGCAGGCAATCCAGTTTTTCCAAAATTTTCAGTCAACCCTTTGAGGTGGTCTAGACCAGGGGTATCAAACTCACGGACCACAGCCCAGAAATGTGTCACGCATTGGTCACCCCACCCCTGGTTTAGCGAAGGGGGAAAAATTGTGATACATCACATGACAACAATGTGTTGTCACAAGTTTGACACCCCTGGTATAGACAAGAAGTGCCAACCATGACTAACACTATCTTATTGGAAGGTTAAAGTACACATCTTGCAAGTCTAAAGGTACATCTCTCCCCCCCTCAACTTTACAGTCCAAGAAACCAGGGACAGTCCCTTCTGAGGTATTTACCCTGCCCCATTTCTTCTATGAGCCAAGCTGCCTCTTATCTGACTATCACCTAATCTCCTCTTCCTTCTCCTCCTCCTCCTCCTCTTTCTCCTATCTCTCAAAAACATTCTCACAATTATAATACCTCACGCTGTTTAGAATGCAATATAAATTTTAGGTCAGTGTGTGAATTGACCTGGTTTGTCTCCAAAACAAAGCAACAGATGAAAAACAGAGGAATGAATTCTTTCTGAATACTTCTGAGTAAACCCCAATATTTTAATGTATGGAATGAAAATTAGCTTACCACAATTCTTGATATCTTAGGAGTTGTGAGCATAGAATATCATAATCAGTGAAAGACTGAAGGCAAAACTTGCTCCTATCATGAAGCAAGGGACTTTCTTCAGCCTCAATTTTTCTTCATCTACAGTATTAATGAATTATTTCTCTGGATTATTTGGAAAGGTTAAAGATTAGATAAAGGATGTTAACTCCCTTGAATCATTGAAGGTGCTAAACTATCATCATTGTTGTTTCTCTTGCTTAGAAGATCTCTTTTGCCCATGAACAAGAGCCAGAAAAGAAAGTCCAGGAAACTCTTCACTTCAACCAACCAACCAACCAGAAAAGTACTGATGCTTTCCAAGTCCTTCATTCTTCCTAAACAACTCCTTTCTATCAGAAACAGCAAATCTATGTCCTGCAGCAGGCAGATTTCAGGTGGAATCTACCATACAGTCTCCCCGCCCCTCATATTATAAATATTATTTTAAAGGATACTTTTTAGAAACATAAACCTATGCATGACAGAGCTACAACAAGCTAAATGAGAACTTGCCTATAAAATACAGTCATCTTTCTTGCTGTCATTCAGCCAGTCATTTGATCTGCAGCCTTCCAACAACCAAGAAATGAACAGAAAGGATAAAAAGTCTCCTTGCATTTTAGAACACATTAGTATTCTAACTGAAAGAATAGCATTAGTTTATTTTATTTTATGCCTAGAGATTATCAACATGGAAAAAGTGACGAGAGTGTGCTAAATGAGATAAATGGAAGCCAGGTGGCAGTGTATAAGTTATTTACAGAAGCATTTTATACTATGGGGAAAATCTAATTCAAAAGTTAGGTCTCTGAACTCAAGAAAGTCACACATTGTATTTCGAGAGTGAAAAGGTGAGGAAAGAAGAACATTAGGGAATTCTCAATTTGCTTAGAAATGCAGGCTTTAAAAACATAGCTTTTTTCCCTTCCCAGAAACCAGTTTTAAACAGGATTTGCCTGAAACCATGAGGAAAGTGACTCTGATCTTTGCAGGGATCTTGTCTTCACAGTTTCATAGCTCACTTCATTTCTAGAAACTGATCTAGAGTATCCCCAGGTATTTGGATACCAGATGAATTATTTATCTAATTGTTAGTTAATCTAAGAAATGGTATCATTCTCTTTTTGTCGTCTTCCGTTTGTAACCCTTCTGTGTTTCCTCATTATGACTTCTATATTTTTGCAACCCAAACTTTGAAATATACGGAGCAGCAGTACAATGCCTTTCTCCTCGGAGCCATTTGATTGGAAGCAAATTAAGAGAACAGTCCTAGGACGATCTTGAGTCGTCACGTTATTAAAAAACTGATAGGGGAAATAAGAATAAATGCATTTTAATTAGTAATGCTAGGTACTGCCTTACATGTTTGGATTTGCTGTGTATGTAGCAAAGTAGTTATACGTTAGTGAATGGCTAACAAAATTAGATTTTTATTTCAAATCCATCCTCCGTGTTACAAGAATTAAAAATAGATATATGAGAAGGTTTTGACCTGATATACTTAAGTAATTTACGATGTATTATTCTTAAGATACAGCTCATTTCTCCACTAGAGGAAGTTAAATGATGGTCCTGTATTTTTTAAAGAGAAAAGATGTGTGATCTAGTCATAAGAAAAGAGGGAGTTGGCAATTTACAATAGAAGAACTGAACTGAATAAAAGAGAATCAGGATATCTTATGGAACCAAAAACCTAAAAATGGAATTAGATTTGTAATGCTACTCATTCTTATGATGAGAAAGACCTATTAAATGAAATTAGAATTAATTTCAATTTAATTCTAATATACAGAAAAAGGATGTACTCCTCCTCCTCCTCCTCCCGAATTAAAAAACAACAACAACCTGGGAATAAGATCTCTTTAGTTTACAAACAATCACAAATATAACAGGCTGTCTTTCATGACAACTTGACCGTCCCTCACTCTTTCTGAATTCTTTAGTTAGCTACAGATTTAGAAGATAAATGGGCCGATGCAAAATCTGATACATTAGCCAGCACCCTTTCTGTAACCACATGAGGTTTTCAGCCTATTTATAAAGGGTATCTTAACAGGCTGATGCAAAGAAGACTTTTTCTTTAAAGTAGGGAATTTGACGAATGGAATGGAAGAGAGACATGCCACGTTAGAAAATGATACCTTGACTATTTGTCTATCTCAGAAATATTGTTATAGTTGGCAAAATGACTGTGATTTATTATCATGCATTTTACAATACTATCATTTCAGTTTAATTGCATTGTAATCCTAAAATTTCATTAAATATATATATTTATTCATTATTGAATGTAAATGACACCCGAGGGGATTTTTATCCTCTTACTCCTATGTAGAAAGCAAATTACATATATTTTCTTATGTACAATTTCTGTATAAAGCTTTTGCTGCAAAGACAAAGTGATCAAGTTTCCATGCAGTGTATTTTTCTTCTGCAAGAAAAATTATTTGCTAATTCTGACAACAAAGAATACTATATTCCGATTCCCGTATTTATGGTATTTCCCAATTTTATAAAAGTATTCTGGCAGAGAAGTATAAATACTATCACGCAAAATCTTTCTATGTATTTGTCTCTCATATTTAGTAGACAGAGAAAAATAACCCTAACCCTAAAGATTGTCTAGTCCAAAGAGACTCGCTGGCATTCATATTGCCAAATCATAGTCAAGATCTTAATCCCTAATCAAAATTTCTCATTCTTAATTGTATTGGAATGTGAGTCAACATGAATTTTATAAACAAACCCTCTTGATTGTTCATCTGAGAGAGAGAAAATATGTATATGTTGTATTACAATCCATATCTGTAGTGATAAAGAGAGAAGGCTTAATATATATAAGAAAAGATACATTCCAATACATTGGCGGGTTACACACCAGTTTAACTGAAGATCCTAGCAAAGTCCCCTTTCTTCCTGATACAATTGCCCTGAGAAGGACAGCATCTCACCACTTCTCAAGGCTTGGTCCCTCTACTTTCGATACAACAGTAGAAATAGGCTTTCTAGCCCTTTGGAGAAAGTAGGAGCAGCTCTTTCTTGCCAAAGAGAGAGAGAGAGAAATTAGAGACTTTTCCAAAGTCCTTATAGCCCCATGCTATCCCATATAAACCCATAGATTCTAAAAAGTCTCCAGTCCTATCATCCTTATCAAAGAAGTGAAAAAATCCAAAGGAAGCAACTTGATTGGGGTTGTGATCAGCACTCACCAAATGATGAGCAGTCCCAGCCTTAGTTGAGAGAAAGTGGGAGCAAACTCATAAGTGCTCAAACTAAGCTTCAAATCATTTCCAATGTTGAGATGTGTTAACACAAAAGAATCCTTCTCGTGGCGCTTGCCCATCTAGGTCCCTGTAGCTATTTACACAGATATCTTCCTTCCTCTAGAAACCTGCTACATCTTCTGTTCCCAGTTTAGTTGTACCATCGGTTATATTTAATAGGAGTTGAAAAAGCTAATGAAAAACATTTATGCAGAAAGAAAGTAATGATGGTGGGAGAGTTGTGCAGGTCTTTAAAGGGATGCAATGCTTCAATAAAAGCACCAGCCAAATACTTTCCTTCTTCCCCAAATGCTTTATGGAGCAATACTGCCCCCTCTTGGCTGCTAAGAACAAAGCAAATAAGCCATCTGTCTCAACTTGCAAACCTTTAACATATACTGTATGACCCCCAAACACGGAAGCTTCTTCTGGCGTTTGCAGTTATTCCTAGAGGCAGGGAAGGTGACCTTATCAAAGCAAACCATGTTATCTCTTCATCTTGACATGCAGCAATCACAGTGCAAAGTGTTTTGTGAGGTCAAGCCCAACACCCTGTGCTTATCTACACTATACACAGAAGGAAACTACACAATTCAAGAATAAAAAATGACTCACTACTATCTCCCGCATATTCATTTTTTTGATAATCTTCTTCATGACTTCGGGAGGCACAGGCGAACCTCCAATAACCCCTGCAAGAAGAAAAAAAAGTAGAAACTTCTTCAAAGAATCTTCTAAGAATACTGCAGATTTTAAAATACAAACGTTCTTTAAGGTCTCCTTGGTATCCCTAATAGAGCTGGAATTACAGCCAAATTACGTATACAAAGTAGGCAGACTCAACTTATTTGAAGGCAACCTGTCTAGACTCCCATCTAAGATTTGTTTTTTTGCAAAGATTTGCTTTGAGAAGCTTCCATGCATGTTAATTCCTAGGGATACAGAATGTAGGTGCAATCAATAACATCTACTGCCACATGCTGGTGAATATAAAAAATAAATACAGTTCATTAAACCAATATGTGATCCTCCTTGCTGTTTCAGTAACCGAAACAGCACAACAAGTAAAACAGAAACACAAAACAAGGTAAACCTTCCAAGGAAAATGCCAACTGGGCTCCCTAGGGCTAGTCCATTGTTGGGTCCAACCCACATATCTGTTCATCTGGCTGGCTGCATTTTTCCAATGTGTTATCTTGCATGGGGGCTTGTAAAGAAATAGCATCACTGTATGGTATCTGGGCTTTTAAGAAGCCCTAGAATACGGGTGTGTTCCAACTCTGACCTTTCTGCATTCCAGCAGCAATTTTTGATATTTGGTTTTCCAAATTGGAACGATCAGTTTTAAGAGTTAAGATTAAGATTAAATGCTTCTGGTTGGGTCAGGATAACCCATTGTGATACTTGAACTCTTGCAGACAAGAACAGAAATCAGAATGCTTTGATCTGGAAATGATTTATGCATCTCTATCTGAGAATTTATTTCTGTTCAGGGTCAGATAAGCCCAGTGTAAAAGTCCAGTTTAGCAAATGTTGATGGAAAAATGCAGTCAGTAAGATGCATATTAAGCCAAATCACATTTGAGGAGAGTATATTACAAATTTATTTATTTCAGTGATAGCAAAGGCTAACAAGTAAGACTGGTTCTTAAAATGCCTTCACGTATAGGAATTTAGCAACGTTCATGTCTGAGGAGTTTAAACAAAGGTTGTGCAATATGCAAATGCATTTATTTGAATGTAAGTTATTAATGAATTAAAAAGCATTACTTATTTGCTTCGCAATATTCAGGTTTCTTTACTCACCTCCTTGAAGACTTGAGAGATCATAGCTGTCAAAGTCAGGCTGGCCTAATATATCTATGAACATTGTTGGAGTGCCATGCACATGGGTGCATCTGCAAAGAAAGACAAAGAATTACGGGCTGGTGAAGTGAACGCAGCTGATCTTCCCAATCAAACTTAGCTACAGGGCTAAGTGTCCTTCCTGTGTGGTTGTAGGAAACTGTTTTCCCATCGAAAAAGAAAATGAGGCATGCATCTCAAATCCTACATTTTAATTTTAAAAACTGATATTGTGTGATTGGCATGAGTTTCAGAACAGAATAGAATAACACAGCTAGAAGGGACCTTGGAGGTCTTCTAGTCCAACCCTCTGCTCAAGCAGGAGACCCTATACTATTGCAGACAAATGGCTGTCAAGTCTCTTTTTAAAAGCCTCCAGTGATGAAACACCCGCAATTTTGGAAGGCAAGCTGTTCCACTGGTTAATTGTTCTCACTGTCAAGAAATTTCTCCTTAGTATTAAGTTGTTTCCTTCCTTGATTAGTTTCCATCCATTGCTTCTTGTTTTGGCTTCTGGTGCTTTGGAGAATAGGTTGCCTCTTCTTTGTGGCAGCCCCTCAAATATTGGAACATTGCTATCATGTCACTCTTAGTCCTTTTCACTAATTCCTGCAACCGTAATTCATATGTTTTAGCCTCCAGTCCCCTAATCATCTTTGTCAGTCTTCTCTGCACTCTTTCTAGAATCTCTACATCTTTTTCATATTGTGGCAACCAAAACAATTAACCAGTGGAACAGCTTGCCTTCAGAAGTTGTGAATGCTTCACCATTGGAGGTTTTTAAGAAGAGACTGGACTGTCTGAAATGGTATAGGGTAGGGATGTCAAACTCACGTCATCATGTGATGTATCGGGACTTTTTTCCCCTTTGCTAAACCAGGCAGGGGCAGGACCAGTATATGACACATCTGGCCCATGGGCCGCAAGTTTGACACCCCTGGTATAGAGTCTCCTGCTTGAGCAGGGGGCTGGACTAGATGACCTCAAAGTTCCCCTCCAGCTCCATCCTATTCTAAAACTGGATGCAATATTCCAAGTGTGGTCATATCAAGGTCTTCTAAAGCGGTACTAACACTTGTTTCTATCTCTCTGTTAATGCAGCCTAAGACTACATTGGCATTTTTGGCAGCTGCAGCACACTGCTGGCTCATATTTAAGTGATCGTTCCTTAGGGTTCCAAGATCAAATCAATATTCATGTTTCAGGGAAGAAAAGGAAGATGGAAAGAAGTATCCAAAAACCAATTGCACATGTCATATGCTCGGTCCACACAAGGAAGAGACCAAGGCATTCCAGTTCTATCTCAAAAGAAGAGAAAAAGTGTGCAAAAGGGGGACAGGGTGCGGGAAAGGTAGCGAAGGTCTAAACTAAGGGTCACTGTAATTAGTATTAAGTAGTTCCTAATGGCAATAGCACTTAGACTGATATACCGCTTTATAGTGCTTTACAGCCCTCTCTAAGCAGTTTTACAGAGTCAGCATATTGCCCCCAACAATCTGAGTCCTCATTTTACCCACCTCGGAAGGATGGAAGGCTGAGTCAACCTTGAGCCTGGTAGGCAGCAGAAGTGGCCTGCAGTACAGCACTCTAACCACTGCGCCACCGAGGCTCTTACAAATTACCCTCATATTAATACTCTTTCCAGAACGTAGCTTCAGCCAGATTCTTACTTTTCTTTTTCTATAGCTTTCAGAGTGGCTTTGGAATTAAAACTGAGACATGGGAAAACAAGGGAGACACCATGAACAGCCATCACCATACAGCCTCCCACAGATCCCAGGCAGTGGTAGAGAGGGACGGGGACACAGCAACGAGCTTCCTAGGGTCAAAACAAACAAGATTGGAGTGAGTCATCTTCCAATATAAGCCTTCATCACGTTTATAATCTTTTATCCCATAAGCAAGAAGAATCCCTACTGGAGATTTACAAAGAGAGAGTTGGAGTTACACAAATGGGATAATGATTGGAGGAGGGAAGGACAGGCTCTTAGACAGGCCCTTAGAATATTCGTTTCATTTTTAAATAGGAATCTCCATGTAAAAAGTTCCATGTAATTGAAAAGTCAGAAACATTTATAGGATAAGAATATCCTATGAAAAATTCACATTGGTGGTGTGTAAGGCCAAGCCTTCTAAAATCTGATGGCAAAACACATGATGGATCCTTATATAGTTCTTTGAAAAACACCTAGGTTACCAATCTTCAAATTGTATCCTGAAAACTGTAATACATTTTTATTAAACCCAAAAACCATCGTATGATACAATCATGAAAAGTTCTCTTAAATGTAGAGATAGCATTTGAAGAGTTTCCATTCTGTACATAAAGAATACAGCGGGCAGAGAAGGCTTACCTGCTCATTTACTCCCAGTCTGATACCAATAAAATTTGCGTTATTCAAAATATTACTGTGAGAAAGTGTTGCTCCTTTGGGACTTCCCGTCGTTCCCTGAAGGAAAGAGAAATATATATTTACTAATTAGGATGATCCTAGCACATTATAAAAGTTATAAGAGATCAACTGCTTTAAAATGGAATGCTATAACGATCCCCAACTTTAAAAATCCTATTAATACAAGATCAGGCAACATTTCAGAAAGACAGGAAGAGTCACACATAGCTCAAACAACCTACTGTGTTAGAAAGGAAAAGACTAAGAGACCATCTAAAGAGGACTGAAAGTGGAAGAAACAAAGGAATAGAGGGGCAGCTGGTTCTAGTTCCAAGAAGGATTGAAAAGAGGGTTACAATTTTAATTCTCAAAGAGGCAGAAAAGAGTCATTGCCTCTGTCAGGTAGGATTTAGTGATTTCCAGAAATGTATTGGATTGCAATCTTTGGGTCTCAAGCCTTGACTTTTGTCTAGAAATGCTTCTTTTATTTGGTTGGAATTCTCTGCTGATCAAGTTAGAAATTGCCTATATTCTTCTCAAAGGCATTGTTATGAAATAAATAAATAAGTAATCAAATTTATATAGCCGTCCATCTCATGAAGATGACTCTGGATGGCGCACAACAATATGCAAAACAAAAAATATCTAAAAACAGCAAAATGAAAATGTAAAAAGTAATAAGTATCCTAAAAAACCCAAAATACAAACATAGTTGAAGGGAGAATTAAAAATGGCCCCCTCAACAATGAAACTATCTAGACAAGCCTCCATCTCTGTGGGAACCTCAGACCTAATCATATAACCAAATCTGAGGGCCTTTTGGAATATTAAAAGGGAGCGGGCCAAGTAATTTGGAAGGGGGAAGGATGTTGCATGAGGCTGGTAAAATATAATACATGGAATGATTCCTAAAGTCTGAATTACCTTTGGACTTCAGGGTAAGAGGTTTTGGGGAAATGTGTCTTAATTTCAAAAAGAAATTCCTAGCTGATATTATTGCACATGCTGTGCTTGGAGAAAGTATTATGTTCCATTCACAACAGCTACAAGTCTGGACAACTGCTCTCATTCTCTTAAGCAACACTGAACCATGCGATCCAATGCTCCTAGCATGCGTTGGTCTAAGTAAAATATAACCAAAAAGTGGTAGTGATACCCCTCCTCCCCAAAAGCACCGAAACATTCATGGGTTAAGATATTTTAAGTTTGTGTAGGCTTTTATATAGCCCTAAACATCCTGCTCTCCACTTAACGACTGGCCTGTTTGTTTAACATTTCATTGGGGAGAGCAATAATGGGGGTGAAACCCAATGACTGTCATGACATGTGACCATAAAGGCAGGCTCCATTACGGGTCATCAAGGACTTGCCTGTAGTTATACACCTATCCCAAAACACCCCTTTCAGTGGGTTTGCATATCCTTAATATACAACAACAACTATGTTTTAATAAAGAGCCCTATGGCAACAGAAATCAGTATCGACAATTATTTGCAGTAAATTCTAAGCAAAAAATGAGCTTCCTATCTCGGATCATCATGGGCTGCATTTTTTTTTTAATACCGGAGAAGATATACAGCAGTTGATACAGTACTTACTGAAGTAAACTGAATATTAATTGGTTCTTGGTTGATCAGCATCTTCCGTATCCCCTGTAGCTCCTTCTTGTGGCTGCTCTCTCCAGCTTGCATCACTTCCTGCATTGAGAATGTGCCAGGGAGCTTGGCATCCGCACAGATTATAACAGAAAGCTCTGGTAATCTGATGCAAAGGAATCACCAGTCACTTAGATGACAAAAGGGAGGGTTCAACCTCTCACAGTGTAGAAAGAAGCTCAAACTATAGGTCAAATCAAAGACTGGTAGTCCTTCACTTACGACCACAATTGAGCCCAACCTTTATCTTACTAAGCAAGGCATTTGTTAAGTGAGTTTTGCCCCATTTTATGACCTTTCTTGCTACAGTTGTTAAGTGAATCATTACAGTTAAGTTAATAACACGGATGTTAAGTGAATCTGACGTCCCCATTGACGTTGCTTGTCAGAAGTTTGCAAAAAATTGATCACATGACACCGCAGCCGTCATAAATACGAGTCAGTTGCCAAGTGTCCAAATTATGATCATGCGGCTATGAAGATGCTATAATGGTTGTAAGTATGACAAATGGTCATAAGTCACTTTTCTTAGTACTGCTGTTATTTTGAATGGTCATTAAGTGAATTGTTGTAAGTCGAAGACTTCCTGTACACAAATTTTTTCTGATGATGAATTACATGCCATAATGAGATTATGATTACCCTTTATGGAGAAAACAAGATTTGCATGATTTGCATGGCAATCAAAAGAATTACAGAATAAAAGAGTTGGAAGGGACCTTTGAGGTCTTCTAGTCCAACCCCCTGCTTAGGCAGGACACCCTATACCATTTCAGACAAATGGTTGTCCAATCTCTTCTTAAAAACTTCCAGTTTTGGAGCATTCACAACTTCTGGAGGCAAGTTGTTCCACTGATTAACAATTAGTTCTAACTGTCAGGAAATTTCTCCTTAGTTCTAGGTTGCTCCTCTCCTTGATTAGTTTCCATCCATTGCTTCTTGTCCTGCCCTCAGGTGCTTTAGAGAATAAATTAGAAGAAAATAAATACATTTGGAGAAAAGATTAGGAATCCATAGCCACAAGCAATGGCCACAAGCATTCCTTCCAGGAGAAAAAGAATATTCCTTAGGTCAGAGGAGTGTCTGTGTCAATGTCTGTCAGTGCTGAACCAGTTAATGAATACACTGATCATTATAAATGTATACGACAGAGACCAATTGAACCAGGATTGCACATTTACGACCTTTGCCCATTATTATATCCAGACAAAGAGTTCAAGAAAAAAAATGGCAAAAAATGAACATTGTCTTGCTTATTATTCGCATTAAGCATTTTTGAAGTATTAACATTAATTTAATCATAATTAAATTAAATTGAACTAAATTTCATCATAATTAAACTGAAAAGAGAAAGTGTATATTCACATAAATACTGAGGCTGATCCTGTGGAGATCCATGGTTAAATGCAACGTTATAGACTAGGATCACACACCATACTATGCCATTAAAGCAAAACCAACAATAACACAAACATACATTATAGTTTAGCACCACGTGTGAATCTAATCACACATGGAAGTTTTTTTAATGTCCTGAACTAATGCCTCACAAACAAGAAAGACATGGTATAGTTATTCTCTCACTTGAAACAAGCCTGGGTCTCTGACTTGCATGATACGCTATGCCAGGGGTCAGCAACCTGTGGCTCTGGAGCCGCGTGTGGCTCTTTCATCCCTCTCCTGCGGCTCTCTCTTGCCGGTCAGTTCCACAATTGATAGGGCTTTAGCTTAGGACAGGTAGAGGAAAAAGGACGCCGCGCTAAGAGGAGACTCTATGGTGGGGGAACCGGACTTCTGGTCGGCTCCAGAATTGAACGGGGGGCTTCCAGTTGGGACTTTTGTGGCTCTTTGAGTGTTTAAGGTTGCTGACCCCTGCACTATACAAACCAGAGGCAGAACTGTTTATAGCTTGATAGTGCACAACTGCACATGCTCTGGCAACATTAATTTACATCAGACTGCTAAATCCTGGAATGCAGTAACACTCTGAGGTACGATATATAAACTTACTTGTTGTTCTTCAGTGCTCCTGGATTAGAATGTTCCAATTCTGGGCATACATTTTTCAAGATCTCATAGTATTTCTGAGTTTTAAATTGGGCAGGAAACACAAGTGCTTTGCAGCCAACCTACAGAAATACACATAAGAAAAAAATAGCTTATAAATCAGCCTATACAACAGAGTCACAGTGTACAGAAAAGAGTGAAGAAAGAGTCACTGGAGATAGTTCAGTGTTCACACACGAAAGTCACACAGAACCTTAGCATTTCACACACATCAGTGTCTCCCTGGATTTGCCACTGAAGGTCACTGTTCAATGAACAGCAAAGTTCAGTTTGTGGCATCTTTCAGTAGAAACAGTGGAGAGTAGCTGCTTCTCAGTGTAGACTACTATCTTGGATAGACCAAAACTTGATTTACTGGGCAAGACCACTTTCTTGAAATATTAATTATAATATTAATTAAAGTAGAGAACCCTTGATTTAGAAGAATCACTTAGTTCATGGAGTGGAATCCCCTGAAATGCAGGAGGCACTTCACCAAATTCAGACTGGTTCATACAAAAAGCAGCCATGGTGTATGCTAAAAATCAGGGGTGTCAAACTCACATCGTCCTGGTGGCGTCACGTGACATATTGGGACTTTTTCCCCCTTTGCTAAATTGGGCATGGCCGTGGCCAGTGCATGATGCATCCGGCCCATGGGCCAGGAGTTTGACAGCCCTGCTATAGACTAAAAGTGCACAAAGTATTTAGTTCATGAGTCAAGAAAAACATTGGCCAGAAGAAAACATTAATGTTATATGTATTAAAAGAAGAAGCTTCCATTTTGTGAATTCTTTCCCATCATCCAATAAAATTTTATTTCTAGAATTGGGCCCTATGGAAATTTACTCAGAAGTAATTATTCAGACTAATAGGATTAGTTTCATTTGAGAGTGTGTGTAGACAACATTTTTCACTCCAGTGCATTGAATGCGTTGTGTTGCAAACAACTCATCTTAAATGCAAACTGTATGAATCCAGTGTCTGTACATTCTGTTCCATCCTAAATGCTGGTTGTTGCTCTCCCTCTCTAAATATAAGTCTGAGGAATTCTTAGAGATTTGGCATGGTCAGGAATGATCTCTTTTGCCCCCATAGTAGAGCCAGTGTTGCTTGAATGGAACTCACTATCCAATGTGTATGTACAGATTTTGTCCTAAATAGCTCATAGTCCCTTTGAAATATGCCCCAACAAATTCAATGAAATTAACTGCTATGTAAGCTTATAGTAAAAGATCAGAGGATTGGAACCTCCCACAATGAAATTGGTCAGCAGGTTAACTCTCTGCAAAAGATATTAGAATATAAAAGTAGTTTTTGGACTACAAAAGTAACAGCAGTTTTTGTGACTGTGCTTAGCAGCACTGGAATATGTTGGTAATTCTATTGCTTTCCTCAAGCATCACAGAAGTAGAAATAATCACAGAACCTGTCAAGTCCAATGTACATTCCATGTCTTACATGATTTGTGCTGCTTATTTTTCAACACTGAGAAAGCAGGACTGGCAGATAGCCATTTAAATTGCTAGCAAACAAACTACGAGGAATAGGAACGAAGGAGGGGGTCTCTAAACAAAAAAATGAATGGAATTATGAAGCTGAAACGGCAACTCTGCAACACACATCCTCCAGCCTACTGGGTTAGGGATAATGCTGTGGACTTTGGGGGAAATTCAGATATGCCTGGCGTTAAAATGCTACTTTAAATTATGAATGAAATATGGATTACAGCCGTTTAGTTGAAAAACTAAACAAGACAGGCAAGTCCCAAAGGCTTCTTAATCCTAGCAGGATTAATTTTATTTATACACCATTTAACAGTTTTAATCCCCTATTATTAAGAATAAGAAAGTTGAATGACATAGTTAGGACTGGCCTCTCTGCACAGTGGTAGTCTAACTGAAGCAGGTAAACAAGCAGTCCAGATCAGCTGACCGGTGGGAAAAATGGCTTGGAAAAGTCACTTGGCTCCATCAACTATACTTTTGTGATCAAGGTTCATGAGTTGCCCGGCTAGGATGTATATTATTAGGAAATGTTGAAAAGCACCTGATTCCCATGTTAAACACCAGAGTTTATTTTGGCTCCCTGAAATATCCTTAGGCACTAGCTGATTGCAACAGCAAACATTAACACTTTATACAATAGAGACTGCTTTACATTTCAACATTACACTTTTGTTATTTGACGCTCCTTATTTTTCTACATCAAACAATAACAGTGATTTTCCATGGAGAGCCACTAGACTTTCTCTGTGGACTGGCATCAGAGCACTAGCATATGCAAAGCTAAGATCATTCTTTGCTTATAGTTAACTGGCACAAAAAATTAAGAATAAAAGAACCACTTAGTTGAATCTGAGCAGAGAAGCGTTAAATCAGGTGTTCCAGATTTATGCATTGCTAGCCAAACGTTCATAAGCAAACTGAGTGTGACACTGTTCCCTGTTGAGTACTCTTGGCACCTAACATTCACAATTGCTCTACTTATTAAATGGATATATAAAATGTAAGCCTCCTGATTAATTATTGCCAACTCTACAATCATTTATGCTATAGGAGGTAGAGGGATGTGTTTCCCACCACCTAACAAAAAAGTTTCAAATATTTCTATTTCTCCAATATGATATATCCCTATCCTATTGGAGAAATGGAAATATTTGAAACTTTTATGTCTAGTTCCCCCCCCCCCCCCACTCCCATCCTTTCCCATTATCTCAAGAATTCTATTTCCAGAACAGAAAATTCTATCAAAAATGCCAGTGATAAAATTAAGCAGAGATGATGTAACAGCAGGTCTTTCATACCTTCCTCAGGACAAATTCCAGCTCGTGGGACTGATATGCTGGGTTCACAGATACCTGGAAATGCAGCGATAGTAAAATCAGTCTGCTGTGAAGACTTTAAGGAACTAAGTAAGACCCAGATTGCCAGTTCAGAATGAATAGAATAAATGCAAATTGGTTCCCTGGGCCTTGATCTAGAGCAAGCAGAGCTGCCTGAAGTGCAGTTCTTCATGCAGCCCAGTATTAATAAAGGCAAAAGGTCAAACATCTTATGGTAATGTTGGCTTTGGAGAATCATGAAAGTAAATTAACAACATACATCCTGTGCATTTTAAAGTATTTCTCATTTGGGAATCTTTTGCTTTTGCCTATATGTATTATTATTGCTCTAGTTTTGCTTCCCATTGTGGAAATTAATGTTACCATAAGAAGAGGAGGAGGAGGAGGAGGAGGAGGAGGAGGAGGAGGAGGAGGAGGATGAGGAGGAGGA
>JAOYMU010000098.1:45231692-45242959 GCA_025802295.1 Psammodynastes pulverulentus
TAATGTTATATAAAGGCACATATCTCCCTAACAGTCAGTTTACACTCTGATGATGTTGGCAGAGGCCAACGAAAGCTCAGTGAACAATATAAAAAAAAATTGTTCCAGAGATCTGGGAACTTGTGAAGCGCCTTAGACCTATCAAAGATCTAATTTATGGTCAGTTTTCAGAATCCTGTGAATTTATTTTTCTTAAATATTTTCCATAGCATTGTTAATGGGGACTGGAAATACAGGTTTTTCTAGCAGGGGGTAGTGGAAAACCAGAGCTAAAATAAAAGGTTGCGGAGACCTGGAAACATTGGTAGAAAAAAAAAACCCTTTATCTGGATATGCCATCTGCCTTGTATTTGCAGGGCAAGGAATTTGCAGGCACCATTACTTTCTAGACAAAACATTGCTAAATGGAGAAGGAGAAAAGAAATCTTGTTGCAGTTAGAATGACTACATTTCCCAACATTCTTTTTCTTTACTACTTTTTACTAATTAGGTTCAAGCACTCCTAATTCCCTTTTCTATTACTTGGTTGTTATATATGGCAATTATTCTTCATTTACAGTATATTTAAATACATATCTTCCCTCATGACCAGGCAAATAAAGCACGATGGAAATTTAAACATTTGAAATCTCAGTGCTATTTCATATCAAAAAGTAATTGAAAAGGATTCGGTGGGTACAAACTATAATTCCTTATTGGTTAGGGTAGCACCATTTCTCCCAGGCAGCAAGATCGCACCCATACATATATGGGTGCGATATATCTTGTTACCCTCTTTTGGAGTAACATATATCTTGTTACCCTCTTTTGGAGTAAGCGAAGTTATGCAAAGTGCAGAAGAGTGAAAAGCAATAGACAAAAGCAATTAAATCCAAGAAATAAAAGGAAAGGAAATCTAACTAAATCTAGTTTACATCAACATAATTTATTATAACTCCCACACCTTTCAATCCTTGCAAACTGTCCATTCTTCCACTCTAGCCATGCACTCCTTCATGCTATTATTTTGTTCTTGAACTTTCCACCATTCGTTTTTTGAATATCCCTTCACATTTGCATTCCTCTCAACCCATTCATTCTTTTTTGGATCAAGCACCTCCATATGCTTCTTTCACACTAGTCACTCATTTTTCTATTCAATTCACATTCATTCTTGACCCAACCTCTTGTTTTACAGTATCACTTTGTAGTCTCTTATTCCCACTTCCTTCAGATTTCTTCTGATACACCGAGTACTCTCTTCCATATAACAAAGTGGATAGTGTTTTCAATTACTTTGATAAACACTCATTACTTATATCAGACAATAGGCTACATTGTTACAAGCATTTGCAGTTCTTAAAATGTCTTAATCCAGTTTACATAATGAGTAAGCAATCTACCAGTATGCAGAAATTCATTTATTTGCACTATCTTCTTGCTATCTGCAATTTCCAATAATTCATTTTGATTTTCCAGTCAAACACAACAATCTTATCCTCTGGAATGACGTCCCCTCCCGTCCATATATGGTGAGTCCTCACTGTGAAGAATTCCTCCCACTCCTCAAAGAATTTGGGTCCAATTAAGTGAAGTTCCCTTTTGCTTATCTTAATTATCCAGTTTGGTCTGACATTTTATATATTGGATTGTTTTCTATAATGATGTATGGTTCCAATTCCAAAAGTATAAAAGCAATTAAAACATTAGAAGCATTTAAAATAATAAAATGTATATGTAATAACTGAAGGGGTATGCTGGCCTAGCGGTTAAGATTCTAGGCTTCTAGACCAGATGGTAGGCAGTTCGAGACCCAAAGTACCACATGAGGGGGTGAGCTCCTGTTCATGTCCCAGCTCCTAACAACCTAGCAGTTTGAAAGCATGCAAATGTGAGTAGATAAATAGGTACCACTTCGGTGGAATGTTAACAGCATTCCATGTAAATTGGCATATAGCCATGCTAGCCATGTGACCATGGAAATATCTTCGGACAACACTGGCTCTCCCAGCTAAGAAATGGAGATGAGTACCACCTGCTACAGAACAGGGGAAACCTTTATCTTTACTTCTTATATGTAATAACTAGCACTTTGGCTCAGATAAACCCCAAACTGCAAAGGGCAGCAAAATAGATGTTGTTCTACTAAAGTAGATTGCCCTTGTAGCCAGGTGTTTGCAGTCCATATTAGTTATAGCTTCTGAATGGTTTTCATGGGCAACTGTACGTATAGTATATTACAGGAGTCCAGGTGAATGAATCACCAATCAATATTTGTAATCCAAAAGACATCTATCTATCTATCTATCTATCCATCCATCCATCCATCCATCCATCCATACATACATACATACATACATACATACATACATACATACATACTTCATTCATTCATTCATTCATTCACCAAACTTCTTAACCATTTCCACCACGGATTTAACAATGAAAGGATCATTACACATCATTATATTATTCCTTGTTTGGTGCTGAACCTTCCACTAAGAAATAGATGCCTAATATTTCAAATGAAAGAAACAATCTTTGGCTCCTGACTTTTTGCCCTCTTCTCCTATTCCTTTAACATTTTTTCTTGATCACAAGAACAAACGTGTGAAGTGAAAGGAACAGGCAGAAGTCTTTACAGAACTAGAAGGTCATAGATGAAATTCCTACAATTAATACAATATATTTTACAATAGAAGTAACCAAAAGAACCAACTGGTTTCAAGTAAGTAAAACAGCCAGGTCCCATTAGTTTTAAAACCATTAACAATATCTGAAGTAAGATGTACTCAAAATTTAACAGCAAAGGAATCTTATTGTACTAACACAAAATATTGTGAAAATACCTGGGAAGATGATTTGGAATTTCAATTGGATGAATCCCAATGGATTTGTGGTACTGAACATCTATCAAACCTCAGGAAATTATCTTTAGTCAGGATCAGTCATGAAGGTAACTGCTGGGTAGCTTTATGCTTTTCTAAAATTGTACCATATAAATCTGTTCATGGGGCTGAAAATATAGCTAGTCCTCAGATTACAACCACAACTGAGCCCAAAATGTATGTTGCTGGGACATATTTTAAGTGAGTTTTGCCCAATTTTATGATATTTCATCGCTGCAGTTGTTAACCTAGTAACATGTTTCTTAAGTGAATCTGGCTTTCCGATTGACTTTGCTTGTCAGGTCACAAAAGATGATCACAGGACCCCGAGATACTGCAGCCATCATATAAATATGAGCCAGTTGCCAAGCATCCAAATTTGATCCCATGACATGGGGAGGCTACAATGGTCATAAGTCACTTTTTTCAGTGCCATTGTAACTTTCTGATCCTTGGATCAGAACAGTGGCATGTTTCCTTGTCATTTGGAAAATCAAATGCCAATCTCGTATTAAAATAGTGTCACTGGATCTTAAAAAACAAAGCTCCTGTTTAAAAGCTCTTTCCAAAACCAGGAAACGGCCCAAGAATCTTGTGACTCTCAGCTTTCCTCCCCATATTAAGTGCGTCTTCCAATCATCCAATACCTATCATATGAGAAAGATCTGATTCTGTTCAGAGATGAGCAGCTGGTTTCAGTGACTAAGCGTTGGGGGCTCTTTCTGTACCTAAAAAGGGGTGAGGGGTTAAATCAACAGAAGCCAGGGAAGCTATACTTTGTAAGTCCCATGAACAAGATTATATCAAGGCAAAGAACCTCATTTATAATAGGTTAGATAACGAGATTATTGAAATAACATAATCTTTTACCACAGAGCAAATGAAAGAATTTCTGGCAGTTCTAAAATAAACAAATACTTTTTTGTTCCTTTCATTGTATTTAATCACTGGATTTTCTCAGATTAGGGGAGATTCAGTGAAATCTGAGAATATTTGTGGCATCTGATCTAGTCTTTTTCAAGATATTGTTTTATTTCCAAAACGTATGTAATTAAAGAATTCATTTATCTATAGAGGCCAGAGGTCAAACTAAAGAAAAACATCTTTTTTTTTTTTGAAGACTTGTACTTTAAGCATTGGCTAGTTTCACAAATATGTAAGTTCATCTAGCGTGGGAATTATTCAACACATTCCATCTCAGGAGGAGATTTATAGTTTTGGAAATTCCTAGAAATTTCATAACTTTGCTGAGTATGGGATGTAATCCAAAGGATTGTGATTGTGCATGTGTATAAATTCTACTGTTGAAAATGTGAGCTTGAGTTCTCCAAAAAATATGTGAGATTCCTTAAAAAGGAAACTATTCCAAATTGCTATATGGTCCCATTTAGTTATTTATTAGATTTTTATCCCATCTTTATTACTTTGTAAGTAATTAAAGGCAACAGACATACATAATACTTCTTCCTTTTCCTATTTTTCCCACAACAAAAAATCGAGAGAGGTTGAATCGAGAGAGAGTGACTGGCCCAAGTTCACACAGTTGGTTTCATGCCTAAAGCAGGACTAGAACTCATGGTATCCTAGTTCCTAGGCCAGAACTTTAGCCACTAGACCAAACTGACTTCCATTCTGATTTTGCTACTTGGCTGAGTGGCAGAAAGTACTAGAGGCACCTTCCTTATTTACTGTATCATTCATGCCTGCTTGTTTCACTTCTGCTAAAATAAAATAGAAACCTTTCTGTATTTCTGCTCGCCCTGATTTTGAAATAGAAAACTGAGCCTTGCAAGGATTTCTATTTTCACCACTGCAATTTGCTCCAAAATTTGTCAATATGTTTTGAAGCCCAGTTTTTTGTTTCCCTGATTAATTTATTCCATGTTGGTATATATTAATTATTTTTCTATCTATATCACACCAAAGATGTTTATCCATGGGAGTCCTGCTCCCATGATGAAAGCCGTCCAGCCATAAAGTGATATAAACTAGTCTGTAATCCAGAAGAGCATCAAACCCATTTTAGAAGTAGATCATTGAATAGGGGTACCATGACAAAGGTTTCACCCTCTCACCGGACCATGCAGCCCCTCCATCTCACTCACCCTCTCTGTTCAACTGATCCCTCTCTCAGGCTGATCTCTCTCTCTTTTAAAGCCAGATCTCTGGCTGATCGCTTTCCCAACGCCAAGAACCCTGGCTCTGTTTGGAGATCTTTTCAGTTATAAAACTGCATTTGTTGTAGAAACATGCTGTTTTGAGTCCTGGAATGTTTAATGAAAAAAAGGTTTTTTTCAGATAAGGTCTGTTTTTAAATGTTGAAAGACTAGTTCTTAAGTTCTGTTTGAAAAGTCTCTGTCATACGTTTTACTTTTAATAATTCTGATTGAAAATTGGTGTTCTGTTAAAATCCAGTTTGTTTGTTTTTTGCATATATTAGATTATTCTTTAGTATATTTTTCAGACACATTATTAAAGTCAGTTATCTAGAAAAATAAAATGGGCTAAGTGGTTGGTTTGCAGCACTTCGCTATAGAATTCAGTGTAGTAAGGATGATTATGCTTTAGTTATAAAACTGCATTTGTTGTAGAAACATGCTGTTTGAGTCCTGGAACGCTTAATGAAAAAAAGGTTTTTTTTCAGATAAGGTCTGTTCTTAAATGTTGGAAGACTAGTTTTTAAGTTATGTTTGAAACGTCTCTGTCATACTTTTAATCTGCTGTGTACTACTAAGGTAGAGCCCACCTGGAAAGAACCAGATTCTCCTGCTGCCCTGTCAAGAATCAAGCTCCAGAGAACTGCGTCCAGGGACCAGAACAGACCATGTTCCTGAACTCGTGGCAGAAAAATAGGGTTGACCTGACTTGAAGTGTGGTTACACGGAAACAGAAAGAGGCACGTTGCAAGCACAAGGCAGCCTGTCCTGCGGCCACACATCCTCATCAAAGTGAAACAATGTCCTTTCTAAGCCGCAACCGCCTGATTTGCAAAACCAGCTGTCTGGCTATTCATTCATCGCCCAAACCGCTTAATTTGTCTTCAACCAAATGTGCGGTTCTAAAGGTACAACAACAAGTGCTGGTGAGAAGTCAAGTCCGAGGCCATCAAAGCCCCGGCAAGCGAAAGGGCTCGCCTAGCCCCGGGTCCCCCCTTCGGTCCGGCACTGAGTGCTGGCTCGGGCTCTCTCTCTCTCTCTCCCTTCCTTGAGCGCCAGAAAGGGGCGGTTCCGCGCGTGGGCAGGAGAGGAGGGGCAGAAGCAGCGTGGCCGGAGCTCTCGAAACTCCCCGGGCAGTTCCTGCTCCCTGAGCTGGAGCCACCATGACCAGCAACGGAGCAGGCAATGGGGGCGCCCCTCCGGCGCGCAACGGAGCCCCCGGCGCTCTTCCGCCGGTGGTGAAGCCTTTGTCGCTCGGCAAGAGTTACGACGTCTCCGGCAAGGTGCGAGCCTGTCCCGATTGGGCACCAGGGGGCACTAGAGAGGGCAGGGAGTTGAGGGGAGGGGGACCTTCGCTGCTGTCATCGCGGGCAAGGCAAGGCGAGCAAATAAGGCTGATAGGCACAAACACGCTCCCCTTCCCCAAATTGTCTCGGAGAAGAAGTGGGGGAGTGGGGGGACCGTGATACCCAGCCCTCCCCCTTTCGTGCCTTACTGGCTCCTCCACCCAACATCTCCAAAGGGTCCAACTTCGCCTAAGACGACCAAGAAACAGGGAAAGGGGCAGCAGCCGGGCTAATTTGGGGGGAAAAACCCGAGGGTGGGGCTCAGGTCTGCTTAGAAAGTCTCTTTCGGATGGTTATGTGGGTGAGAGGAAAAAAGACCAAGAGCATTTATCTTCGTGTTTTAGGATTGAATTATGGTTTTAGTATTGCCATTCTTACCAACAGGCAAATGTGTTCCTACATCCTTAACAGATGCTTAGCGAACAGAAATTCAATAGGTGGTTCCTTTAGATGGGGAAGAGCACCAGTAGGGACAATGCAGCTGCGGAATATTTTTCCTCACATTCGGGGGCTTATAAATCTACCCCTCAAAGTGCGGAAGTCACTCTATGGCCCCGAAAATGGGCTTCTTGTCTAAGGCCCGATGAATTCTTGGTTGCAACTGTGCCAGACTCATGTTCAGATCGAGCTCTGCTGCCTCCGTAGACAATGCAGGTAGTCCTCGACTCAAAACACAATCGAGCCCAACATTTCTGTTGCTAAGTGAGACAGTTGTTAAACGAGTTTTGCCTCATTCTTGCCACGGCCGTTAAGTGAGTCACTGCAGCTGTTCAGTTACTGACACGGTTGTTCAGTGAATCTGGCTCTTCCCGTTGACTTTGCTTGTCAGAAAGTCACAAAAGGCGACCACATGATCCCAGGACATGGCAGCCATCATAAATAGGGTTCCGTTGCCAAGCACCTGAACTTTGATCACGTGGCCACGGGGTTACTGCAAGGGTCATCAGGTGAAAAGGTTCTAAGTCGCTTTTGTTCAGGGCCGTGGCAACTTTGAACGGTCACTAAACAAAGTGCTGTAAGTCGAGGATTTGTCTGTAAAGTGGATCATTAAAGGGCTGGCGTGGGATGATTGCAGAGTCTGGTTCCTCTTTAGCGAAACCCCTTGTTAAAATCAATGGCCAATAAACAAGCGTTGCACTGTTCTTCTTTGCAGCAGCAGCTGTAGCTGTTGCTATTCAAACCACATTGGGAGGAAGCAGCTAAAGCGGGGAAGACGCATCTCAGAAAGCAAGCGAGGACGGGGGAAGGGTTTTGGCAAGGCCGTGAAGTGCACTTCCTCACATTCAGAGCTTGCCCACAGATCTCCTCAGCTGGGATAGGAGCTCCAGCAATCGTGCTGCAGAAACCAGGAAGAGCACTGTTGGGGACTGGCAGATCCAGCGTTCTTCTATTGACATTGCAAGTTATTTATATCATTTGTATCCTGGTGTTCCTTCGGGCCATCATAAGCCTCCTCAGTGTTGCTCCTGCAAAACTGCCTGCTTGGTGTGGCATAAAGAACCAGCTTGCCACAAGAAAGCAGCTGAAGAAGCGTTACTACAGCTAGTCTAAAGCAATGCTGTGAATATATCTTCTTAGGTGTCTGTTGCTTTCCCATGCATGAGGAACTACTGTATAATCCAGCAGGAGTTTCCAATGCTAATATCCATGCTTCCATCAAAGTTGGACAGTAGATCGGTATTCTAATCAATAGAAATATGACTAGTCCCCAACTTACAATAGTTCATTTAGTGACCAAGGTTACAATGGCACTGGAAAAAGTGACGTATGACCAATTTTTCATACTTATGACCATTGCAGCAGCAATGGTCATGTGATTTACATTTGGATGCTTGACAACTGTCTCATCTTTATGACGGTTGCAGTGTCCCGGGGTCATGCGATCCCCTTTTGCGACCTTCTGACAAGCAAAATCAATAGGGAAGCCGAGTTCACTTAACAACCGGGTTACTAACTTAAGAACTGCAATGATTCACTTAACAAATGTGGCAAGAAAAGTCGTAAAATGGGGCAAAACTCACTTAACAAATTTCTGGCTTAGCAAAATAAATGATGGGCTCAATTGTGGTCGTAAGTCGAGGGCTATCTGTATACATGACGAGCCAAAATATAATGAAACAATGCCCCTTTCTCGGTGAAGGAAGGATCGCTGCATAATCGCCTTGGCAACTTAAACCATCGTTGGCTGTCTCGTGACATAAAACCACTGCCCCAAATGGCACAGGGGACATGCTCAAGAACAACTCAAATTATCTGCACACAGTAACTGTAGTTACTGACTCCCACTTCCTAGTGAAAGTAGAGACTTGAGGGCATGAAGGGTATTTAATTGCAATGAAGACAGGAACATTCATCTCCTTCAACTGCTAATGACTGGGCTCTCACATCACCCTAAGCCAGGTCTGTCAAACTTGCGGCCCATGGGCCAGATGCGTCACACACTGGCCACGCCCACGCCCGGTTTAGCGAAGGGGGGAAAAGTCCCGATACGTCACGTGATGCCGCCGTGACGCCGTGAGTTTGACACCCCTGCCCTAAGCCATGGTTGATTTAATAAATAGATAGCTTAGTGTATGAGCCACAATTGGGTGGAGATACAGTATATTACATGCTAAGCCATAACTATTTTACAAATGATAGGAAAGGTGAGTTCATATTGCATATAGTCCTCGACTTACAACCGCAGTTGAGCCCAAAGTTTCTGTTGCTAAGCAAAACAGTTGTGAAGTGAGTTTTGCCTCATTTTACGACCTTTCTTGCCACAGTTGTTAAGTAAATCACCGCTGTTGTTAAGTTAGTAACAGCGTAGTTAAGTGAAACTGACTTTCCCATCGACTTCGCTTGTCAGAAGGTCACAAAAGGGGATCACATGACTCCAGGACACTGACCGTCATAATATGTGGCATTTGCCAAGTGTCTGAATTTTGAACATGTGACCATGGAGATGCTGCAATGATCAGAAGTGTGGAAGATCTATGTTATAGGTCACATTTTTAAGTGGTGGTGTAACTTTGAACAGTCACTGAATGAATGGTTGTAAGTCGAGGACTATCTGTTCTAAGGCAAGGTTATGAATTGGCCCTATATTTTCACTGATAGGAATCAGGCTGCTGAGCCTGGAAATGGAAGAGAACATTTTGGCTACCAGGTCTCTTGCAACCTTAAATCCAAAAACCCTGTTTAATGCCACTTGCCCCGTCAGTCAGCTTCCAGATTCTTTCCGGGAGGAGATCCTTGAAAAGGATGATAGCAGGTCTCCACCCAGAGATCCCTGCTCTCTCCCAATTACTGTAATGTAGCTGCCAATGGTTAGTGGTGGTCCTTTATTCTCCAGTCAACTGGGGTCTGGAACGGCTGCTGCTTCTCCCTCTCCCTGACACACATTGAGAAGGAGCAGCACAACAATCAAAGAAACTTTGCACATTGGCTCTGGGTCCTGAGCCATTCCGTCATAGCCATCACTCCTGGCCTGTTCTATCTTCCTTCCCCTGCATGGCATTCTCGTGGATTACAACTTCAGAGACATTGAAAGAGCCTCAGGCAGGAAAATCTGTATAGTGCTTCCCTGCATGAGTCCCTGTTCTGGGACTTGCTGCTTTCTATTAAACCAACACTCCCTCCATACAAAAATGCAGAGAGGGCACATTTTCTCTTCCTCTTTCTTAAAGAAAAAGCAGTTGGAGCAGCTTTCCCAAACTTGGTTCTTTTCAGTTGGGGTATCTGGCAGCTTCCCACTTTCTCAAGTTGGGTGCCCAAAGGCTGGCTGAGGGTTTGGCAAGTTGCAGTTATAAAGCTTCTGGAAAATGCTACGTTGGGAAAAGTGACATTGGCATATCAAGTGGTTTTTTTCCTTTGGAAATAGGAGAAGTAGGTTTCAGCTCTCTGGGAAATACTGCAGTTGAGGAACAGCAGTTCCTCAGGAGAGCTGGGAAGCAGATTTCCTAAAGTGAGGGGGACATTATTACTCTATAGATGTTCCTTGTCCTGAATCTAAGCTTAGTTTGTTACAGATCCAATTTGGGTCGGTCACTGGGACCAAAGATTTAGTTTTATGAAGTTTCAGACTCTTGCTGAAGCCCATGCTCAGAGGACTTCTCTCTCACCAGATGTGTGTGAGAGAAGTTCACCTGAGGATGGGCTTTAGCATGAGTTTGAAAGCTCAGAAGACTAAACCTCTGGTCCCAGTGACCGACCCAGATTGGACCCTGCAACCTTATCCTGGGAAATGTGTATTTGCCTTCTTTCCTTAGTTTGTTTCCTTTTCTTTTAAGTACTATTTTTCAAGTCTGGACTGCTGGGAGTCCAGTATTTGTTGTTCTGCCAGGGGTGTTGATGGATTTTCCCCTAATGATTGCTGTTATCTCTGGGCTGGGTGGGCTCATTTTGTGTAGAGAGACAAATGCTGGCTAATCCACATTTCTCACAGGGATAATTTCCAGAAAGGCGAGTGTATGTGTGTTCTCCCTTTTGTGGACCAGAACACCTTAAATGAAAATGGCCCCAACATCTACACACCACAATCAACCCTTAAGATGCCATTGGGCAAGTTCTTTCTTACTAATCAGAGTAGCCTCAGTTATTGCTTTTCCTTGCCTGAGGTAAATAGGGAATCCAAAAATGCCAACCAAGTTGGGGCTTTTAAGCTGAAAGTCTGTTTGCTTAGAAGGAGTGGATATTGGTTTACCTGTTTGCTCTGCTGTCTTGCAACAAAGGTGAGGCAGCGACAAGAAAGGAAGAGAACCTCAGAGCTTACGGATCTTCTCCTGATACTTGGCATGGGTTATAATGGTACCTGTCAGGTCTTGAGGGATGGGGTACCTTGGCCCTTTTATGACTTGTGGACTTTAACTCCCAGAATTCCCGACCCAACAAGGCTGGTTCAGAAATTTTGGGAGTTG
>JAOYMU010000098.1:45256771-45272220 GCA_025802295.1 Psammodynastes pulverulentus
AGCCATGCTGGCTGGGGAATTCTGGGAGTTGAAGTCCACAAGTCTTAAAGTTGACAAGTTTGGACATCCCTGGGTTAAAGGATACATTCTCTGTCAATATTTGAACCATCTCCAGACAATATCAGAAGTCTCTGGGGCAACTGTTAGGTTTGGATATATAGGGTAAATTAATAGAAATCACTTGTTGATCAGTTCTATCTAATGAGATAGGAACTACCTTTTGGTGTAGATGTTCAAACATTGACCCTTAACAATTCGTTGTCCTCCACTCAGTGCCTTTCAGTGATGGTAAATTTAAACATAATTCAGAAGGGAAATGCCTGCAAGGCATCTGATTGGAGAATTTTACCTACATCCTACTAATAGTTGGTTATAACTTATAACAATACTGTTACTTATGTGGTATTTCACCACATCAATCGACTCCTATTTCTTTCTTTTTCCTTACAAAGTCTTTACTATTTAGAGACTTCTATAATAGGAAATTGCAAATACCCATCAAAGCCATCAGGTGTGGATGGACCAGAAGCAAAGCAGCCCCCAGTCCCCAATGAATCTCAACATTTCTTAAAAATAAGCAAATGTGTTTCTTTTGGATACTTGGCAATAAATCCAAGATCTATGAGTATAATAGAACTGAACAAGTATCAGAGATGGTATTTAGCAGATTCTGACCAGTTCTGGAGAACCAGTAGCAGAAATTTTGAGTAGTTCGGAGAACCGGTGATAACCTTTTCCCCAGGAATGGGCAGGGAATGGAGATTTTGCAGTAACCTTCCTCCAGGAGTGTGTGTGGGGGGAAATGGAGATTTTGCAGTATCCTTCCCCTGCCACCCCGCCAAGCCACACCCACCAAGCCACGGCCACAGAACCGGTAGTAAAAAAAATTTGAATCCCACCACTGACAAGTATATATACTATGAGCTCGGTTTAGAACCTTATTAGCCCCAGATACTAGACAGAACAATAAGCCAGTTTGATCTAGGGGTTAAAATGCTGCCCTAGAAACCAGGAAATGATGAGTTCTAGTCCAGCCTTAGGCATGAAAACTGGCTTGCTGGCTTTGGGCCAGTCACTCTTTCTCAGCCGTACTCACCTCACAACATTGCTGTTGTGCAGAAAATAGGCAGAAGTAGAAGTAGGGAATATGTTTACTGCCTTGAGTTGTTTATACAAATAATAAAGGCGGCATATAGATAAATAGATACATGAATGAATGAATGAATAAATGAATAATTTTTTAAAAAGAGCACTGTGATGAAAATGCTTGGGGATGAACAGTATTCTGGTATAAAAACATTACTTATCAACTCAAATGTGAACTGTTCAGACTATATAGATAAATACAATATATGAGGGTGGAGGTTTGTTCTCTGAGCTTGTGGGTTGGTTGGTTTCTGAACATTTCATTACCAGGCTAGGGAACATTTTCAGAGGAATTTAGGGGATGTCATTGTTGGTGTTCTTCTGCTCATAAGGGCTTCTGACCTATCACAAGACTCTCATTTGACATGACCTCTGCCTGACCCATCACTAGACCCATCACAAAACCCTCAACTGACATGATGTCCCGATCCCAAGACTCACTGACCACAGAAGCCCTTATAAGCAGAAGAACACCAACACTGACATCTTCTAAATTTCTCTGAAGATGTTACTTAGCCTGGAAATGTTCGGAAACCAACCTACAAACTTGGAGGACGAATCTCCACCCTCACTCCATTGAGTGTTTTTTCTCCCAGCATAAGAACAGATCTCACCGTTGTTTCCATTACCTTGTTTTCACTCAGGCTGCTTAGGGCAGATATCCTGGTCCTGTGTCTCTGCTCCTAGAAAAGCTAGTAAATAATGACTACATGGCAGGGGTGGCTATAAGCTATTTTGCCACCTGCCAGAATAGTTGTGTGTAGAGTTATCAAATCTAGTAGGTCTTCAAGAGATACAGAAACTAACAACTATTTATTGCCCACATTTCATCTGAAATGTTGCAGCCCACATCTGGTGGCCCTAGATGCAACGATTGTTCTTCAGGCCATGATTTCAGAATTCGGTTTGAGAAATAGCCATCAATTCCTTAAATAGTTTAAATCAGGGGTGTCAAACTCAAGGCCCAGGGGACAGATCCAGCCCGCAGGGTGTTTAGATCTGGCCCGCTGGCCCACTTGGAAACAACAAAGAACCGGCCCGCGATGCCTCTGCCAGTGAAAACGGAGTGTGGGAGGGCCCTGCGCGGCCCGCCTGGGCTCAGTTTTTGGCCGCGACGGCCTCCTGCGCTCTCTCCCAACAAAAATGGAGTTCAGAGAGGTTGCACGTGGCCCGCCTGGGCTCTGTTTTCAGCCACAACAGCCTCCTGCCAGCGAAAACAGAGCCCACAGTCTCCCCAAGCCATGTTTTTGCTGGCAGAGGAGTGCAGGAGGCCATCACGGCCAAAAAAGGAGCCTTGATGAATGACATTGGGCTGGCCACACACACCCTGGCCATGTCCCTGGCCTCCTGAGGTCAGACACAACCCTGATGCGGCCCTCAATGAAATTGAGTTTGATGCCCCTGGTTTAGATCAAACAATGCTGCGTGGCAGATACTATAAAGTAGGATTATGCAACCCGTGGACTTAAGTATGGATTTTATGCTGTGATTGCAAAATTCCTATGCAAGAAACCAGACCAGATCTCCTAAGTTTCTTGCCTCTCTTTGAATCCTGCTGCTTGGGAGGAGGAGATGTATCAGTAAGAGAAAGAACTTCAGACTTGCCTAGAGAACCACAAACCCTCAGAGCTTGGAATTTGCTTCCATTCTGGCCACCATGTGCTCCCTGGAAGATTATGCCTGAGGAAATATGTCTCTTGACAGTAAAAATATTGTGTTGCCATTCCAGTTTGGCAGAATGGTGGGCTGGAAATGCACAAAAACTGTTTCATTGTGAAAACTGAATGTACACACTCAACCATAGAAAAGAAGGAAAAACAGAAAACGAACTGTTTTCTGGGAATATTCTTGAATGGGGGCCAACATTTCATTTCAAAATGATTTTTTGCGTGGTGGTAGTGATGGTAAAATAATATTAAAGATAAGGTATACAGGAAAATCCTTCGATGGGTTTTTGTAGCTTGACTCTTTGCTGACCAAAGTGAGCCAGCAGGGGGCACTCTGAGTCCGTAGCTTCGCACCTCTGGAACTGCCCTGGAAGCACGGGACAATTTAAGACACACCCTTTCCCTCCACCCCCAATCCACCAGTCCTCCAAAGCAGAGGCACCCACAGCTGTAAAGGCCAACAACTGACCAGACTTGGAATATCAGAATGCGTCCATGTCAAGCACCAGAAGATAAATTCAATTTGGAAATAACTTACTTTTTTGCCATACTGGCACAAGCAGAACTCCATAATGGGGTCTGCTGTTACGAAAGGAAGACCTGGGAGAAAAACATGTCAGGATTGAACCCACAACTCCTTTATGGTCCCCAATGTGGATGTCCCGCATCCCACCCTTTCCTGTTAGCAGAAACCTTTGCCGTTATCTCCCCTTCCTCTCTGGCCTACAAATGTCTATGCTGCTTCAGTGCTGCACAGAAAGTCCTATTTTTCTGGATGGTTTAAAAACAAACTATTTATTTAATTAGAAATTAATTTATTGAATTGATAACCTACCTTTCTTTCTCTTTGAGAATCAAGGCAATTTACGAAGTAAAATCGAACAGCAAATGGAACTGAACACTGATCAAACAATGGCATAACCAACACATAATGTTCAAACTGTTAAAAATAATAAAATAAGGCAAAGCATTAAAATCCTGGCAGAAGATTGGCTTTCCCTCTTCCTGAACTCCATTTGGAGTCAACACTGTATCAGTGATAGAATCAACTGTGCAGTAGAATAAATTTGTTTTTGTTCCTTTGGTGATTTACCTCAGTTGTCAATTATTTATGCATGTTTTATTGTTATAGATTGTTGTATGATGTCTTTAAATGCTGTCAGCTGCCCAGAGCCATGAATTTAAGATGAGTGGCAATATAAACTGAAAAATGATAGAGATATAGGGAGACAGATGATATAGATGATGGATGGATGGGGTAGATAGATACCGACAGACATACAATTACCTGAGAGCAAACTTCTGCTGGGAGCCTAATTCTGTTGCTTTTCTTCCAAATATATTTTTTTCAAATGGGAATTTTAGAACAAAATCAGAAGCAGCAGCAGAGTGAGGCTAGGATAGGCATTTTAGGGAAGAACCTATCTATCTTCTGCCTAGGATATTTTAAAATGTTTATTTTGTCTCTATTTTCAAACACCACCACCCCTCCAAAGATAGAAATGCACTACTAAGGTATCTCCTGGTTATGCGTGATTCAGCATTCTTCCTTGCTCTTCCCCACCCTTCCTGTCTTTCTATCTGCAGGCTGACATGAGCAGTGAGCGGGTTATCAGAACAGAAGATGGGGAATCCTTAGCCAGGGTAAGTGATCAAACCCAAGTGTGACTGTCTCACAGCATAGCTGAGGTAGGCGATCCAAGCTCTCTGCCTAATTTCAGAAAAAAGCCATCGGTATCAGCAAGCATTTCCTCCTGTTAATGCAGAGAAGACAGTGTCCTGATTATTGGCTTAACTGAACCAAATAGCGAGATTTTCCACCTCCTCTTTGGGATTAGTATTTTTAAAGGGCTGTTGTTAAGGTTCCAGCACAGGAATTCAAAAAGGATCCATGTTCGCTGGCAAAATGTTGCTACTTTTTCTGCTCTTGTTTTCATTCCAGGAATATGGAGTGCCTTTCATGGAGACTAGTGCCAAGACTGGTATGAATGTGGAACTGGCATTTCTGGCCATTGCAAAGTGAGTAACAGGCTGCGGATAGTTTGCCTTCAATCCCTGGGATTATAACAGCATTTGGAGAAGATGTTGAGCCTTCTTGATTTCATTTTATCAAGCCCTTCCAGGACTCAAGGCTGGGGCCTTAAGATGTTTTGGATAGTAAGATCCAGATCACTTAGTCATCCTGGTGGGACTGGTAGGAATGAGCTCCGAAACATCAGGAGAATTTGGGAAAAGGGGGCTCAAGAAACCCAAGATAACTGGTCATTCGGTTGTTATGAACTTTCTTAAGAAAAGGCTATCGGAGGTGAGACCAAATAAAACTCAACCTTCAAAAATGTAAGGAATTCTCACTAGTATCCATAATCAGAGAATTATTCAACCCCCTTGGCAGAAGTATTAAATGGAGCGACCAAAATTACATACCTTTGTGAGGTTTTCAGTGAGAATTCATCCATCTCCCTGTCCTAACACTTTTTCTCTTGGATGTTTCACAAACATCTCCCCATATTTTTTTTTGTCTCCTTTTGCTGCCCACTTACGCAATTTGTTCTGTTCTTTCTGGAACTCTTTAATCTTTGTGTGAAATGAAACATCCAAGAAATGGTGTATTGTAGCTGGTTTTCGAGGTCACAGCAGACTAGGAAAGAGTTGTGAGTGGCAGAGGTGGGGGTAGATATTAACACGCTTATTCTGAGTCCTGCATGTTAAGAAAGATTAAATCTTCTCCTAGAAGTCCAGGAAAACATTTCGCTTTTGAAAAGTTTCAAAAGTTCCTTCTTTTTGGAATAATGGCTGAGCGGTGCTTTGACCCCTTTGATTTCCAGAGAGCTCAAGCAACGAGCTGTGAAGCAGCTGGATGAGCCCAGGTTCCAAATCCATGACTACATTGAGTCGGAGAAGAGACGGCCCAGCTGCTGTACTTTTCTCTGAAGGAAGAAGATGCTGAGGCAGTCTGAATGACCTACCGCTAAAGAGACCAAGGAGCAGGAGATGCTACCCAGGAGATGCAGGGAAAGGAAGGAAGGAAATTTGGGGGAATCTACTCCAAAGACATTACTTTTTAGAGAATCCTTTTACAGACTGTACATAAGAAGTATGTGTCTGTTGTTGGTTGCCACGTGTGGATGTGAAGGAAGAGTTAAGAATGCATGTGTGGAAGTATGCAAAGGCAATCAGGTTTTATAGTATTACTCAGGCCTATCATTCACTGGTAAGAGGAAAGGTATGGCCCACACCAAAGCAAATCGAGCTTTCTCTTAATTCTCACAGCCCTGCTCTTTGCCTTAAAAAAAGAGGGAGGGTTGATGGGGAACTACACAGAAGGTCTCTCTCTCTCTCTCTCTCTTTCAAAGGCCATGGGAGGCCTTTGGATAAAATAAAAAAGGTTAATTAAACGTATTGCCCTAAAAAGCCATGGTTTGTATGAATACTGAAACCAGCAGGAATATTCAGTAAAGTAAAAGTAGACAGATTTCCTTTGACCTGTGGCCTTTCCTGCTTCCCACACCCAAAGATCCTGCCAAGAGGATTGCTTTGCTTCTCCTCCCTTCCTCCCTCTGCCCAAGGAAGGGACTCTGGGATCTAAGTTTTGTTCTGGCTGGAACATCAAGAAAATGCTGCTGACTGCAGTTAGGTGGGAGAGAGAAACCACTATATCTTTATGACCATAAACAAAGGAAAGTGTGAGAAAAGTGACTGTTTGTTTTGATGGTGCAATGAAAGACCATTTGGGGAAAAAAGAAAAGTCAGCATGCTGGTGTAACAGGGCAGAAAACCTTAGCATCTGCTCTTCGGATGAATAAGCCTGCTTCTGAAAGTTTGTTTCCTCAGAAAACAACCGGCGATATATCCATACCATGAAGTGGTTGCTCCTTTTGAGTTTTCGGTCCCTTCTTACAAGCACATCTTGGGATTCTTCAGAAGAAGTAAATCTTTTTATAATTATCATCAAGCACTCAATCCCAAAAATTCTGGAAGGGGGAAATTTATGTTTGAACTAAGCTCATTTCTGTCACATAACCATGTTTGATAAGCACATGTCATTTAGAACGGGCTGGGTGTTTTGCCATCATTCCAGTACATCCAGCCTCGTACATTCAAGCCGATAGGTACAATCCAGGGAAAACTGCATGCATTGGCAGCCTATAAATATACATATATATATGAAGCATGTTTCCCCCAGATGAGAAGACTGTAACATTGGGTTGCAGTAGGATTTCTCCACAGTGAGTTGGTTCTGGATGGCATTCAGTGATCCTTCTGTCCTTTACCCCAGGGGTCTCCAACCTTGACAACTTTTAAGACTTGTGGAGTTCAACTCCCAGAATTCCTCAGTTGGCTTTGCTGGCTGAGGAATTCTGGGTATTGAAGTCCACAAGTCTTAAAGTTTCCAAGGTTGGAGACCCCTGCTCTACCCTGCTACATCTCTTTCCATTGGGTTGGCAGTTCATTGCAAGCTGTTCCCAACAGCTGTTCAGCTTGGACAATCTCACCAGATTAGTTTGTAGACTTCTTTCCGGGAGGGAGGAAGATGGGGAGCCCTTCTTCCAGCCAATGAGGCAGAGAGAGATAACATATAAACTGGTCGATTGCATTTGGATGTGAGGAGGGGAATGATTGGTTGGGTGAGGCTAGGGCCCAGGAGCAGTCCGATGGGTCAGGGATGCTTTGGTATTAGGCCGAGACAGCACAGAGAAATATTCAAGACCAAATGCTTTTGTCTACCTGTGTTCAGATACACCACACCGTGCAATGCATTTTTTACTTGAATTTCCCTTACAAATTTAACTTGTCCTCTATCTCACAGCTGCCTCTCTTCTCCCCTGCTTCTGGAAGTAAGCAACCATTGGATTGTGTCTAGATCAGAGTCCCCTAACCTTTTCGACATATTTGCAGACTAGTGGGTGGAGCGGGGAGAGGAGATGGTTCTATGTGAGCGGTGGGCAAGCGCGCATGTGCACACAGCTCCATTTGCACAAGTGGGCACAAACAACTTCCCACTGTTCACACAAGTGGGGATGGGTGCATCCACAGGTGTGCTCACCCACCACTTTCGCAACCTGGTTCCCAACGGCTCAAAGCCCGGAGGTGGGCTGCAGCTCAGGGGTTGGGGAACTCCTGATCTAGATCGATTGAGCTTTGCTGATCTAGCATAGCATGGTGGCCTTGTTTCTTTTTAAAGCTTTTTTTTCCTTTAATGACATTACTCTTACTGATCATCCCCAATGCAATGTATCCCCCCTTCCCATTTCCTGGTTTCTTTAATCTGCGTGGTTAGGCAGGAACTATCTGAAGCCAGCCATGCCCCTTATATGTTATGTGAGGCTGGTGCAGCCAGCACTGTGGCAAGAAATGGAAGCCTTATCTCTGAAAGAGAGCTCTTCCTAGCAAAGCCCACATATTTGTTGCCTGGCAGCATGCACAGCTTCCCAGAACAACAACAGCAAGAGCGCCAGGATTTAAGAGAGGGAGGTGGATTCTAGCAAAATGGAGCATGGTTTCATATTGCCTGCACCTTTCCTGGGCGTCTAATGCTGGGCTCTGGCAAATGCATGATCTTTGCAGATCTTTGTACAAGTTTTAAGTAGGTACTTCACGATCAAAGAAAAGGAATAACGTTAGGGGGAAAAGAATATCATCTTCACCATCATTGTCCTTTCTTGGATCTGCTCATCCTTTTTTCTCTGATCAGAAATTCAGCTCTCTTTTTTTAATGCCTGTGGGAAGGCACACATTTTTCCATGTTAAAATTGTTAACAGACCTGTGCAATTGTGACCCAATACATGTAGGCTGTATAGCAGCAGTAGACAATCCTTTGGGTCCACCGCATATTAGAAATGTTGGTTCATGTTTCTTTAAGAATGGGCTGCCCTGGGCAGATCCCCTGTTCACAAAATTAGTGAGGTGATTTACACCTTTGCAGGCCTGAAGGTATTGCAGCAAATAAATGCTATGTTTGAAGCTGGGACGCTGCTTTGCAACATTTCAATTTTATTTCTTCTTTTTTTTAAAAAAGCATCAGCCAAGTGTACTCCAACTTGGTCTACTTCCTGCTCCAATTCAAAGAATCTCAGGTAACATTGTTGGCTTAAGGCTGCTGCCTAAAACCTTGGGAGAAACTCTTATTATAGCATAGTAAGGAATGGTATAGACTGGCACTTTCTTTTTCAGCATTATATGTTTTCTGAAAATTGGATAATATATTTTGAAATAAGCCTTATCCACTGCTTTGGCCTTAATTTGAGAATAATAGAAAGAGGAATACTAGAAAGAAATACGATTACATGGTTAAGAACTACCTACAACTACCTTGTAACTAGCTATAATGTTAATCATTATCTGAAAGGGTGATAAATGGGTGTCGTTTGGGTGACAAATAAGATTGTTGTGGCCATACATTGGAACAGGAGAGGCAATGTAAGCACCCTCCTTTGCTTCTGTTGTTAAGTTTCCTTTCTGCATTTTTCGTATAACAAATCTTTCTGCCTGATTCACCAGGCATTAGAGGGATCAATTTTCCAAAGAATTAAAAGGGCAATGAGGAATGTGGAATACAGTATTTGATTGTACGTACAACTGATTTTGGGTTAAAAAGAAAAAAGGTTGATCTGCATTTTGATGTGTTTGATTTTGTTGTGAACTACTCTGGGGAAGTCTGTTTTTGAAGGGCAGCGTTACGTATATATAAATGATAAGATGATTTGTATATAGCTTTATACTCCTAATATCCCCTATAAAAATAAAGAAAATAGCTTCTTACTTTAAAAAGAACGTATAGTCGTTTGTTTGTTTGAAAGAAAGACCTTGATACATTTCTGCAATTTTTACAAAAATTCTGCTGTTAAGTTTCCTTTTGGTGAAATGCTTTTTAGATTTGGGATAAATGTTTCTAGACTCTGAATGTAACTGCAGGACTTGAGAAACTCCCTCCCTCTCGTGGTTGTAGAGCACTACAAGTAAGTCTTCAATTTACAGTTATTCATTTAGTAACCATTAGAAGTTACAACAGCACTGGAAAAAAAAGTGACATATGACCAGTCCTTAACAACTCTAGTTGAGTCGTGGTGGCTCAGTGGTTAGAGTGCAGTACTGCAGGCTCCTTCTGCTGACTGCCAGTTGCCTGCAATTTGACAGATCGAATCTTATCAGGCTCAAGGTTGACTCAGCCTTCCATCCCTGAGAGGTGGGTAAAATGAGGACCCAGATTGTTGGGGGCAATATGCTGACTCTTGACGCTGCTTAGAGAGGGCTGTAAAGCACTGTGAAGTGGTATATAAGTCTAAGTGCTGTTGCTATCCCCATGGTTATGTGACCAGAATTCAGGTGCAGAGACAAAGTCAGTGAAGAAGTTCAATTGGATTAACAACTGTGGTTCACCTAATAACTGCAGGGATTCAGTCAACTGTGGCAAAACAAAAGTCGTAAAATTGGATGTGGCTCACTTAACTGCCTTGCTTAGCAACAGAAATTTGAATCCCAAGTGTAGACTACTTGTACAAGACCAATGAAGACAGTATCGTCAAAGAAACACAAAACATTGTTTTTCAAAAGTTTTGTCTTAAAGAGTTTTGTCTTATTGTGGGCAACCAGCAAATAGCAAACACAGAAAACTTAAATATTTTTTTTCTTTCTAGAGGCAATCCAGATTTTTTTAGCCCTGGTAATTCTTCAAGCATGTTTTGCCAGACAGAAATACCAAAATACTGCATTAATGTATAAATGTGTTTAGTTTTATTGACATCAATGATATCATAATCACCATAAACAGTTTATTCAAAGTTTGAATAAAATGTAAGTATTTCTTTCATCTGTTTTGTGGATAGTTGAATACTGTTGACATTACTTATTCAAATCAACTGAGAGGCTAAGGCCTCTTACTGTGACTTTCCTTAGCAATCAGGGTCTCATAAGAAGAATGAAGACATATGGCAAGGAACAGCAAATTAGATTGGACTCTAGTTATATGACAAATTGCAGTAAGAATCAAGCAATGACCTAACTCTGCATAAGTTTTACCAGGAACTCACTTGTGGCCAGCGCGTGACACATCCAGCCCCTGGGCTGCAAGTTCGACAGCCCTGATCTAGGATACTGTTTTGACTTCCTAAGCTATTCCTGGATAGTTTTACATCCAAGTCCTGGTCTGATTTGATCCTGGTAAGTTTTTCTGAGAACAGCCTATCTGACTCACATGCATCCAGGGCTTTTTTTCTGCCGGAACGCAGCGGTACTGCGTTTCGGCACCTTTTTCCGAGTCCACGTCACGTGACGCGTCTCGACCAATCGCGCGCTATCACTTCCGGGTTTTTTTAGCGCGCAACGGGGGGCGCGTTTTGGCGCCTTTCGGCGCCGAAGAAAAGCCCTGCTTATTACCATTAACTACATTACATTAATAAACATGAAGCTGTTTTACTGTCTTCTAGGTCCCACAACCCAACGCCAGGTTCAAAATGGACCCTCTCCAGATGAAATTGAAATTCAGAGAAGGTAAGGAACCAAAATCTACAGAAATATTCAGATTTTCATTTCAAAAATAAACTGAAGCCAAATTGCTGCCTAATATTTAAAACTACATATCAATTCAGTCATTAGGAAATTTGTTTAGATAATATATATGCCTTCATTTGTGAAAAATATATAGTTGCACTTTCAATTATTGGAGCCAATGGTAAAATGATACTTAGAATAACCCATAAAGTCATCTAGTCCAATGTACTGTTTCGTGTTAGTTTTGCTAGAGCATTTCTGGCAGGTTACTATCCAATTTCTGATGGAAGATTTCAAGTATCTGCTCTTCCCACTGAGAACTTCACAGCCTGAAGCTGCTGAGATAGAACCTTGACTGCATTTCTTGGATTTTGATGTACAGCTGGATATCATCAACTATCAACCTATGTTGATTGATGACCTCTCCCAGGAGCTGCTGTAGATGATAAATAGAAAGAACAAGAGAGTAAAAATCTTGGACACCCATAGCAGAGGGCCATAGGACTTTAGCTTTCCACCAGTATCACCATCAATTGACATTCTCACCTAAGGTAGAAGAAGCAAAACAGGGTCCCTTCACCCACAATGGCAAACTGCAAGAAGCCAATGAACTGCAGTATGGTAAGTAGCCTCAGAACTGCACAGTTCTGGGGCTGCTTATCATCCCATAGGCAAAAGACAGATTGGCCAAACAGGCAGAAATGAGAGCAGTGGATGGAATAAGCAGTTGAAAGAAGGGGAGACAATCTCTAACCTTGGAAGAACCAAAGCCTGGGGCTTGGAAGAACCAAAGCCTGGGGCTTGGAGGGACCAAGCCCAGAACAGCTTGGATTTGGGAGCGGGTGTCCTCGACTAGAATTTCATTAACCATGGTAATGGGGAGTGCCAGGACTGCTGTCACTAAGTGATGCTGTCATATGACATTGCGCTTTCTTAGCAATGGAAATTCTGGTCCCAATTACTGTCATAATTCAAGGACTACCTGTATCACTTTCTATCCTTGAGGGAAGACAATTTACAGTTAATAGAATTTAAGAAATTGGCCATAAAACATCTCAGGGACAAATGACATTCAACATAAGATATCTTGATGTGCTAACTTGCAACCAAGATAAAATGTTTGGAGAATGGGGAGGATAATGGCTTGCATTATTTTTTTAAATTCAAACTGCACTAGTTTGCTGAAAGTAATTTCACATAGTTAAGATTTGTCCATCATTTTTACAAGGATTGTTCTTGTATTTTAGAATTCATGCACCTTTAATTTTATTTGATATAAAATCCTAGCACATGATCTTGGCTATGTAAGAAACTAATACAAGTTCACTAAAATTACTTTAAAAAAAAACTATAGGTGGAAAACAAAATTTTTAAATGATGATTTTCTGCCATAGTCATATTGCTCCTAAGCTAGAAAGACTGCATACTCCATGTATGCATTTAGTTATTAGATTTATTGGGTCATCTATCTCACATAAAGCAACTCTGGGCAGCTAACACAATGAGAACATAAGTACAAAAACAAATATAAAAAACTAACCAGAAATAACCAGATTTATAGAATTGGAGGTCTTCTAGTCCAGCCCCTGCTCAAGCAGAGATGCTATATCATTTCAGACAAATAGGCTGTCCAATCTCTTCTTAAAACCTCTAGTGATGGAAATACCCACAACATCCAAACAACCTAATCAGCCAGACGATAAATTCACACAACTCACAGGATTGCCAATTCTCAGCCCACATCTCAGAGAACAACCAGGTCTTAAGGGCTTTGCAGAAAGCCAGCCAAATTGGAGCTAATACGATGTTAGGAAGAACAGTATTTCGAATAGCAGGTCCTGCTACAGGGAGCCATGCTTTCTGGGACTTGCCAGGTCAGACTTTTCAGTTGATAGGATGTAGAGCAAGACCCTGCTATCCAGTGGTGGGATTCAAAAATTTTTACTACCAGTTCTGTGGGCATGGCTTTGTGGGCGTGGCAGGGGAAAGGATACGATAAAATCTCCATTTCTTGCCCACCCCAGGGGGAAGGTTATTGCAAAATCTCCATTCCCTCCCCAACCCACTAACCTACCTTCCAGCTCTGTTCTCCTGTGCAGGGCAACAAAAAAAAAGACTCAGCCAATCAACTGGGACTCGGGAGGCAGAGAATAGATGGGGGGCAGGGTCAGTCAGAGATGGTGTTTGCCGGTTCTCCGAACTACTCAAAATTTCCGCTACCAGTTCTCCAGAACTGGTCAGAACCTGCTGAATGCCACCTCTGCTGCTGTCAGAACTGATAGGCTAGTTAGTTTAAACATGTAGCAGTTTAAAATAGCTAGTATAAAATTAGCTGTCACTAATCACTGACTTATTGAAAACAGTTGAATGCACACTTAACTTTCTTTTCCAATGAACCAAATTACCACAAGGGGTTGAGGGTGTGAGGTTGAAAATTGAAGTGTCTTTTTTTTATTTTGTGTATCTTATCAGAGCAACTAAAGGGAGATGACTGTGTCTAGTGCTATGATCCTGCAATACTGATCAAGTATGTCTTGATTATTTGCAGAAATATTTAAGCATTGATATGTTAAAAGAGCAGTTGTGTTTCTATATTTGCATGTCTAGAGCTCTCAAAGCTTCTCAGCAAATTATTGTTTGCCCTTTTTGGACAATAGCTGAGCACGTAGAACTGCCATCCAATCAATGCTCATTTTCTGTCCTTTCAAGCCAAATTGTATCTGAGCATTCTCCCAATTTCACCAATTCTATGCCGTACTAATAATAAATAATAATAATCCCCTCTCCTTCTTCATAAATGGAATAAAAATAAATTGCTGCTGTTTCTCATCTCCTACACTTGTGCTTTTTTGTTTTTTTGCATTTCTATTTGTGGATGTTTTTCCAGGATTTGGGGGAAGGGAAAGAATTCCAGAAGGTGGGGTGGGGGAAGTGTGAAATATATCCACGTGTATAAAGCAGGAGTTTTCAACCTTGGCAACTTTAAGACTTGTAGACTTCAACTCCCAGAGTTCCAAAGCTGGCTGAGGAATTCTGGGAGTTGAAGTCTGCAAGTCATAAAGTTGCCAAGGTTGGAGACCTCTCGTATAAAGAATATTCCACAGTTTGCCACCTGGGTGGTGGCAGACCTTCATTCCTTCCTATCCTCTTAAACTTTCCAGCACACCACTACAACAGGAGCCAAGCGATTGGCACACAGCAAAAGAATAATTCCATCTAGTGAGAACATACATGTGGTGCAAACGTACACATTCTTTCTGAAGTGACTTTTTTCTTCCTCTGGCTAAAACAGTCCTTGCAAAATAATATAATTATTATTTCATAGCCCTGGTGATGATGATGTGGAATTGGTGTTGAAGGAACATCATGGGCAATTACCATAAGATATCATAGCCAGGCTATGGCTAAAAACATAGACTCCATAATATATATCTTCAGTAAAGGCAGTTTTCCATTCTGTACATGTGTAATGCTTCTTGATGAACCATAACCTCATGTATTATTGAATATACATTGAACCACTATTAACATTGCAGTGGGAAAGTCTAATTCAGATTTCTGGTTTATCATGAACAGATATGCTGATAAGTGCTGCTTGATCAACCCTGTTCTTACGATTGGGAAGAAGGCCTGAGTTAAAAATATTCTTAAGACTTCTTCCATCAGAAGTGGACTCCAGGGGTGTTTTTCTTTTAGCAAGCCAAGATCATAAATCACTAGTCTTGGTTTATAAACATGACTTTAATTTAATTTCGTTGTACGAGGTACAATGACAATAAAGTGAACTAAATAAAGTGAACTGACTTGCCTAATAATAATATTAGATTAATATTGTGGTAATGTATTGATCAATATTCCGTGGTGGTGCAGTGGCTAGAATGCAGTATTGCAGGTTAATTCTGCTGACTGCCAGGGGTTCAGTCCTCACCAGCTCAAGGCTGACTCAGCCTTCCAGCCTTCCAAGTTTGGTAAAATGAGGACCCAGATTGTTGAGGGTAATATGCTGACATTGTAAAACCGCTTAGAGGAGGGGTCTCCAACCTTGGCAACTTTAAGCCACGTGGACTTCAATTCCCAGAATTCCCCAGCCAGCTTTGCTGGCTGGGGAATTCTGGGAGTTGAAGTCCGCCAGGTTTAAAGTTGCCAAG
>JAOYMU010000098.1:45360630-45375641 GCA_025802295.1 Psammodynastes pulverulentus
GGAGGGAGGGAGAGAGAGAGAGAGAGAGAGAGGGTTCTGATGAGGGGATATATTTCTGTAGCAAAATTGGGAGATGCCAGAGAAAGCAATGATCCTTGATTCAGCCTGTTGGAGTACGGGACATGCTGAGTAGTATTGCAATGGGTTTTAGAAATCCTGCTAGAAGAAACAAAACTTATTCACTTGCTTTTTTGTTTGTTTGTTCTATTCCTTCCCCCTCTTAGGTCTTTTACCAGAACCGGTTGCCAATGGTGATGTGGAGAAGGTAAAAATTACTGCCAATCACATGGTTCCTTGATAGATGTGTTAAGAGCCAACATTCAACATTGCAGATTCCTTTGCTCTACATGTGATGTTGTTGTTGTTGTTGTTGGGGAGCATCGACTGATTACTGAACAACTCTTATGCCTTCTGAGTCTACATTGTTAGAAAATTTTAACTGGCCCTAGTTTTCCAATACATTCACACCAGAGATAATACAGAAGCATTGCACGTGCCAAGATGGTCTTCAAATAGTTGTAAGATATTTTCTTTCTCTTTCTTTCTTTTATAAAAAAAACCTTCCCTGTACAAACTGCTCACAGCAGCCCTTGGCTGGCTGCCAGATCAAAAGGGTGAAATCTTCCTAACTTGGTAAAGGAAGGTGAGCTATGCTCTTGATGTTCCTGAGGAGAAAAGCAATCTGAGGAGACAGGGAAGGCTGATGTCTTGGAAGGCCTATCTCTCATTTCAGAGCCTGCCTCTTGTCACTGAATAGAATGGCCTTTTCTTCACCCGATGGGTGGAATCTCACATCTTTTAAAAGGCCAAGTTACTTCCAGTCTGCTTTGAAAAAACAAAGCCTAATTAAAGTCGGAGAAGAAAGAATACTTCATTACAAAACTTTTTAAAAAAAAAAAAAAAGGGGTGGGCTTTTTAAAAACATTTGAATATACATTCGGAGACAGAATGAGGATGTTGCCAGACTATGGGTAAACAGGATAGATATGTCATTCAATGTCATTTTTTCCCTACTTGGTCTGAATGTTAATCGCAAGCCAATATAGAAATAGTCACTGTTCTGGGCTGCTGGTGAATAAGTCTGCCGTGTGATGTAATGCAATAATCACTTTCAGAATCATTTCATATCCCTCTATAGAACTAATATAGAATTATATTTATTTATATTTATATTCTTTTATTTATGTCTCACATTTCTGAACCACCCATCTCACTCAGAATCTCTTGTTTTAAAAGACTCTAAAATGCAAATATTCCTTGGGACATTTCAACAGAATTCAAAAGATTTTTCAGTCTTTCAATTTTCCTCTTTCACAGAAATTGCTCTCCCAATTTGTCCAGCTTATCTCTTTGCCCAAAATTTTCAAAGTTGAACAAAACCTCAATACATGCATAGCATTTTACCAAAAACCGCCTGGTTAAATTGTGTGCATAAGCTGAAATGTGGTGCTAGGAGAACACCCCAAACAAGGCTGCTGCAAGGAGTTTTTAATGAACTATTTGCTTATCATTCAAATCTGGACAAATTGTGGTTAGTTTTAATTATATTTTGTGGAAACAAAGCCTTGAAATTATCAAACTGCCTTGCTTTTTCTAATCATGAATCATATTTTAGAGTTTATGGTGGCATGATAAACTCTAATAAATAGGGGAAGCAGAAGAACTGGATAGGGAGTGGCTCATTGTAATAATACTTGGTCATGTTTAGCATCTGAATACAGTCACTGGTGTAAGAACAATTGAAAAAAAAAATGTTCTCCCATGTGGATAAAAAATTTATTGGTCCAAAGGCAGGCAACAGGGAAGGGGGAGCTGCTCTAACTTAGCTTGAGGAACTGTGCTGCTGGTGATTTATTTGCTTCTTTCCAAAAAGCTGAACTGACCAGTTAGTTTTAAAAAGAGAGTTAGCAGAGGAGGAAAAGAATAGCTGCTGGGCATGGACTTATTGGATTGTCACCTCTTTTCCAGAATAACTTCTGTGGCATCCATTCTGTTTCACTTTCTAATTCTATATTGTTTCTAATGCCCTCCAAGTGATTGGTCAAAATAGAAAAGAGAGCCCACACAGCTTCCTTGTCAAATAAAGAAACATTCCTCCTACTAAAAGTTCCCAGGGAAAGTGAGGATCGGCTGCTGCCCCCACAGCTCAGAATTCTACAAGAAAAAATTCTTTTGAATCAACTTGTTATCCTTGTATGTTAACAAGGCTTTTTCTGGCCTTGTTGCCAGCAGCTCGGGGGGGGGGGAGGAATTTAAATGAACCTTGGTACAGCAAACAATAGTTTTGAGAAGAAAGAATGAACACTGTGTTTACTAGACAGACAGATAGACCAGTCCCTTACGGGAAGCTATGGTGGGACAGCAGTTAACAATTCAGATGGGAATTAGGACTATGAGATCATCATGACTGGCTAGAAAGAAAGGATTGCAATAAAATGTGTGCCATTCCTCTGCTTTTAATTTGAAATGATGCTGTGCCTACTACTTAAAAGAGCCCTCTCCTGCCATTAAATTTTAAATTTTTCTTTCTTACTTCTAGGGGAACCTTAGAGATGAACAAATGGAGATTAATCCTGAAAGCCCTTCTAGCCCTGTGACCATGTCTCCTTCTTCAACTCTAAGTGAGCCTTCCATTGAGGTATGAACACAGTCTGGGTGTAATAGACAAATGGGAGTGATGAGTGGGGAAATCATCCAATGAGAGGTATAGGTAAATATTCCTTCGACTGTCTCAAAGACCAGAGAGATGCCTATGGTACTATTTTGCAGTGATGGAGAAGTTTGTTCGGTAGAAGAAACATTTTTCTCTTAGTCAGCAATAGCACTTAGACTTATATACCGCTTCATAGTGCTTTACAGTCCTCTCTGAGATGTTTACAGAGTCAGCATATCACTCCCAACAATCTGGCTCCTCATTTTAACAACCTTGGAAAGATGGAAGGCTGAGCCAAACCTTGAACCTGTCAGGATCAAACTCCTGGCTGTGGGCAGAGTCAGCTTGCAATAATGTATTCTAACCACTGCACCACCATGGCTCAGTCATAACAAGGAAAACTTCTGCAGTTTCTTTTTGTGGCTGCTTGGAAAGATTACATTATCCATTGTAATGTTTGTTTGTTAAATACTTCTACTTTTTATTTGGTGAGAAATAGCTATTGGAGATTTGGTAACAGATTAGGAACTGTAAAATGTTCCTGCTGAAAACAGTTGAAGGGAGGTGATTTTTATTTGTACCCAACACTAATCTAAGGATCTAGTTGTCTCCAGGGAGAGATATTTCAGGAGCAATAGTGTGAGAATATGATGTCAAACTGGAACTGTTTTTAAAAAACAAAAATTAACAATGTAATAGCAATCAATAGATATGTTTGCACGCTAAATGAAACATGAATTAGGGCTACAGTCACCTTTGAAAGGATGTGGGTATTAAGATAGAGAGCGATAAGCGGTCTAGAATCATGGCTTATAGTCATGGCTGTGTGAGTTCCTGAACCCAGATAGGAAATGAAAGAACAATGACCCACCTCACTGCTCTCTGACCCTCCAGCCTGTGGTCACAGAGCAGGACAGCAGAAAAGGACCACAAGCCACAAATGCTTCTGCTGCAGTGTTTCCATTGTCACTTGGCTGCTCCTTTTTTCATAAGTTCTATACAATAAAAATTTAAAAAGTAACCTTTCTAAGGTTAACATTTTCCCATCCTGCAGCAAACCAAAATATTCCAGGCCCTTTAATACCAGCCCTTTAATATTAGGAGATGAAAATTATCTGCCTGCTAGGCGCCTTCATAGGCTTCATACTCATGGCTACTCCAAACTATAGAGGGTTATGTCATGTAAATGCACTCAGTAATAAGTGCCTGGGATTTGGGGCATGCATAAGACAGATGCTGTTTCAGCAGAATAGCTGGTAACTGTTGGGTACTCTGTTGTCTGTTTTTGCACCCTTTCTTTCTTACAGCTGTACTCTCATGAGAAGGAGGACAAACTCAGCACCACATCCGATCCCATTCTTGACTTGGACATCCCACTGGCAGTAGCCAAAGAGCGCGCCCATCAGAAACGTACCAGCAAACGAGCACCACAAATGGACTGGAGCAAGAAAAACGAACTCTTTAGCAATCTGTGAAGTGCCCCCAACCCCCAAGCAGGGAGGTGATGTAAGGGCAATATTGGAAAATCTGGCCAGATCATGCCTCCCCTTTCCCTTCTCCTAAGCATTCCGGTCCCCTAGATACATTCCCTTGCCCTTCTTCTCTTCCCCTCCCTTTGCTTGGAAATGTAGATGCAAGATCTCGTCTTGCCCTGGGTCACCTGAAAGGGCAAACACGTGGCCTGATAATTTTGCCTGCACTATTTTGGAGAAGCAGTTGTATTTAAAGAGGATGATGAGACATTTTCATATACCCTCTATAAATAGCTTAAGCTAGCTTGTGGATGTGAATCCAAAAGGAATTTGGTGTCTCTGTTGGATCTCTAGTAGAAGACACATACACATATCCATATATAAAGAGAATGTATGCACAGGACAAGGATGTAATACGTCAGGTGCCACACTGAAAAGGGGGACAGTGTGATGCATAGCTGTACTGTAGGCCCATTAACTCTTAAGATAGCTGAAGTTAAACATCTAAAACCATTAATCCCTATAGATCTCAACTGGCTCTCTTCAGAGAAATCGTGTTGGATGCTGATTGAACTATTCCAGACAATGTCCTATCAGGACTATAGTCTAAGCTTGCATAGAGTACTTTAATTCCTAATTTGATTACAAATGAAGATCCTTTTGTGGGGCAGTTCCTCTGTCCTCTTTTCAAGGAACTGCTTTGCTACGAGTGGAGAGAAACATTTCTGATGCTCTATCTTCTCTCCTTTTTGGTAAAGACATTCCTGGATTGCCACTGCGAGAAAGGGCTTAGTAGGCAAGGCCCAATACTTCTTGCTTCGTGCTTTGGAGGTTTCAAAGTGTGGGAAGAGGAATAATTGAAAGCTGTTGTAGCAGCCAGCCTGTGAGAGTCACTTTCTTTTGGCCAGGGGATGTGGTAAGGAGTCATACATAATGCAGCAGTTGAAAGCACACAAGGATAATATCCTACGCTCAATTTACTCCAGAAATGGAGCCAATCAGGGTTTTCAATAATCATGATTAATTAACAACTTACTGATAATAGTGTTTCATTTCTGGAATTGTTTTCTAATTATGGCTCTTTTCCCTGTATCTGTGTATAGTATAAAAATCATTCCTCTTCCATGAATTTTTGTTTTGTTTTGGTTTTCCTTGATTAACGTTTGATGTCAAATGTAAGAGAATCTGTTTACTGGAGCAAAATGCTGCCTTGATTTTGTGTGCTTATTTAAAATTAAGGGTTGTTGTTTTTTTTAAAGCCACATACACAGGTCACAGTGTATGTGAAAGTTGAAGTCTGCATGAGATTAGCCAATCTCTCTAGTCTTATAACTTAGTTTATAACCTTAACTGGAGTATAGTGAGAGCTGTAAATCCAAGGCCAGCAGCTGGCTTATATAATACAAATAGCGCGCACACACACACACACACACACACACACACACACACACACAAGTTTTCCACTCTCCAAATAAGAATAGATGAGCTTCTGTCTCTGACTGTTGGGCTGGATAATATATCAGACTTTGGGATGATAGAAATTGCCATTTTACCTGCGTTTTCTTTTTTTCTTCCCTGCCAAATTAGGTGAGCAGAGCCATGTCAATACTCAACCAAAATTAAAAATAAGGTTGATACGGCAGCATGTAGGAGAAACTGGGCACCATCATCGACCTCATTTTCAGCCTAGTTCTGTTTCTGGGGCTGGAGAGATGCATTACATCATCTGCTTCTGCTTGAAACTTAGAACCACAAGCCAGCTAATTCTATAAATTTCAAGGGTTATTTGTGTTTGTGGAATGAAGTCTTGTTAAAACAAGCTATGCATTTAAGGCCAATGTGCCACTCTTAGCCAGAAAGTTCAAGTAAGAAATTACAATCTTGCATTCATATTCATCAAGTGATGCCGGTAAGAGTAGAGCAACAATTTGTTCACAAGACTGTCCTGCCTTTCATTTTCCATGTATTGTTTACTGTCAGTGTGATATAATGTGATTATCTCAAGTAGTTCCCAAATCAATCTGCTGGACCTTGTACTTGGGAACCATTTTACAACAGGCAATCAGGCAAAGGCCAAAGAAGATTAGGAAAGCAAAAGGCTTTATTAAATGGCTCTGTCATTCTTCATTACAGCCCACAAGGATCTTGCTTGATAAGAGTTGACCAATCTGATTTTTTTTTTGAAAATTATTAAAAATGACTGAATGAGTTAGAGTGGGAGAGACTAAATATCCAAATTTAGGATAGGTAGAGGTAAAGGCAGTTTACACGTGAATCCAAGGTGGTTCCCAGTTTAGACACTGATCAGTTTTGAAACTCGCTCGGTTTCAAAGATGTTTTGAAGTGGGCCATAAGGTTTGAGGAGTGCTTGGGGTTTACTAACTTATTTATAAATCAGCTGATTGGTGGGCCCCAAAGAACTTTCCCGTGGGATGGTTGCCAGAGAAGCCACGATAATATGTTGCTGCAAAAATAGCCAACAGCCTTATGGCACCTTAAAAGCCAACCTTTTTAATGCTTCTGTGACTTATTATTCACTTAATCAAATGCACAGTAATAAACCCGTCATTTTTCTGATGAAGCGGACTGGACTCTTTGGAAGTTTACGGCGTAATCAGTTGATTACATTAATCTGCCTGCAATAAAATGTGAAGTGCTTCTGGGCACAGCTGCTTACTTTACTTAGCTTCCGTCCTGAAAAACTCTTCATTTCAAAGTATTTTCCTTTCAATTCCTCCTACTCAAGATCATGAACGGCAAACAGGATCCATCCTAGGGAGACTGTTTGAAGTGTGTTTGCTTTTAGAACTCTGGCTTTTCCTCCTGATGAAAAGGTTTGTGCTTTGCAATTATTTTCTTCCGGAGAGCCTTGAAAACCCACCGTTCTCATGTGTTCACATAAGGATTAATATTGGCCTGAAAGAGAAACCGGCAGATCCAGCTTTGCGTGACATTGACAATAGTTTGTGATGAGGTTCTTATTACAAGTCAAACTGCTTTTGAAGGGCAAAGGGCAGGGCCCACGGGTAGGTGGGGATGGGGGTAGATCAGGGCTGTCAAACTCGTGGCCCATGGGCCAAATGCTTCATGCGCTGGACATGCCCACACCCCGTTTAGTGAAGGGGAAAAAAGTGATACATCACGTGATATATTGCCATGACAACGCGAGTTTGATACCCCTGAGGTAGATCATGAAGCAACACCAGATTCAAATCTTTGAAGAATTCCCCCATGATGCCTTAATAGTTTTAAGCCAATAATCCCTTAGAAAGAGTCACTCTATAATAGTTTAAACCTCCAAACTGTTTCCTTTTAACTAGGCTTGATTATCCAGCTTTCCCCTTCTGCTTGTCATGGGGGTACAAGTCTTTGTTGGACATCAGCTTGAGAACTATTTCAATTTTATTGTGGAGCCAGAACTTTGTCACACAAATCTTAAGCCCAGTAATAATGTAAAGAGTTTGGCCCATGTCAAATCAGCATTAGCATTTCATAGGCTGAGCCCCACTTTATAATTCCTCAATGTACCAAGTTGCTCAGCTAATTCATGTGTTCTCTGAAAACGATGTACAGCACAATCCTAGGCAAATGTAATGACTGAATAAATCCCATTGTGTACAGTACAGCTTATTCCCAGATAAGCAGATATTAAACTTTCTGCCTTTGCTTAACAAATCCTGCCAGACTTCTAAGTGCAATGTCCAATGTAGTGGAAACTGATAACAATGTACCTGCCATTTTTCTGTCAGTGAACTCCAGAGCATCAGGACTTTATTCATGCATCAATAATATATAAACAGCAGTGCAAACAAGAACTACATCCAGAAACAGCTTTAGAAATGCTAGCCATATCCTGTTTTGGAAAAAAAACAAAACAGGTTTTGGCTTTTCACTCAAAGCCAGCACATGGACGTTGGTTATTTCTCTCAGAAAAGACCTCATTCCATCATGATAGGTTGCATTAAGGTGTTATTGTCAGGGTTACGTCAATGTTTATCCCTCCTCCTTTCTGTCAGCATAAGAATATGTCAGTGTATTTTATGCTGCCCTGATGACAAAACTCTAACTTACCTCAGTAAAGAAGCAAGTATTCCTGTCTGCATAACTTAATTTTGTGGCCATTTCTAAGGGCAGCACTCCTATCCAGTGTGTGGGAGGGTGAGGGTGGGGAACAGGTGTCCATGAGATGGAAGCATTAGTTTCTGAGGTGCTTTAGCCCTGTAAGTTCTCACTTAGATTTTTTATGAAGGCAAATCCGTAGATCTTCTGGAAAGAAGCATAAACCAGTCTATCGGTCTTCTGAAAGACTGGTAAATCTCTGTCTAAATGTAGTCCAGTTACAGGTTGGAGGCAGTGGTGGGATTCAAAACTTTTTACTACTGGTTCGGTGGGCGTGGCAGGGGAAGGATACTGCAAAACCTCCATTCCCTCCCCACTCCTGGGAGAAGGTTACCACCTGTTCTCTGAACTACTCAAAATTTCCACTACCGGTTCTTTAGAACTGGTCAGAACCTGCTGAATACCACCTCTGGTTGGAGGAGGGGTGGAGGATGAAGTGGGAGATATCTCACATTCCCCTTTAAGAGAGTTCTTTCCCACTTTGTCCCGTCAGCTGGGCAAAGTTTTACCAATCCTCTAGCACAGGCTCTTTCTTCCTATCACTGGAGCTGGAATATCTTCGTCAATTTTATCCTAGCTTCCAAATATTCAAAAGCGATACATGCTCCAAGGTAGCAAAACAAGGAAGATAGAAGGCAGGTTTCTCAATAGAAATCAAGTTTCTCTTACAACTGATGCTAAAATGATCGTGGTGGGTCATATTCATTGGAGATCCATTGCAGTAATCTCAACCAACGAATAGGAGTTCACACAATCCAATCTCTGATTATGTCATCACCAAGATTATGATTGAGAAGTCACACATCATTTGTGTACGGAGAGTTGTGTGGGGAGAAGGAAACACTATTGTTTTGGAATGTAAATGGCTGTACTCATGGTAGACTGGGGATGATATGGAGGTTACATCCCTAAATTTGATTAGTGGGTCCCTTGCTGGAAATATGGAAATCATGAAGGATCATTTAACCGTGCATGGCGTGCAAGAAACAAATTACTGGATACAAACACACAATGATAGAATGTTAAAGATTAATATTAACTGGAACTTTTTTTTTGTTGAGACTTATGGATAGCTAGTTTAAAAAAGACTTATGGAAGGTTGGTTTTGTATATGATAAATGCAGCAAGTCTGTTGCATGCACAATATGGAAAAACATCGAAATACCCACAATAGAGGAATGGACCTGTGGAGATAATGGAATGAATAGAAATGGCAAAATTGAATTGTTTGATCAAGTACAAGATAATATCCACTGTTATTAAAGATTTGAAACCTTTTATGGACTTTTTACTGAGAATTGAGGAAAAAAATGAAGTGATTTGGTGATTTATGGATTTTTTCATCAAAAAGGGCTGAATAATGGGAAGAAGAGAAATGTCTAATTTTAAAGAGGGAGGTGAGAAGATATATTTGATTTGTAACTGCTGTAAAGGAGATCAGGAGTTGCTTCTTTGCATACTTTTCTTGTTTCTTATACTTTTTTCACTGTATTTTTTTCTTCTTTAAATCTCATCTTTTATAACTGAGAAAACGTTTAAATAAAAGTATTATGGATGTGATTAGAGGGGTGTCTCCATGCCATGATTAGCAGGATATATATGGAGAGCCTAAGACTTCTATATGCCTGAATATGAATGCAGTGAGTTGTGGTTATAACCTGGGGCTCTGCTTTGTTAGTGTTCAGACGCAAGCCAGCATAAGTAAAACCAGAGCTGCCACTTGAAGATGGGAGGTTGGAAAGAGCTGCACTTACACAGGCCTCTTCTCACCCCCGTTTGGAGCTCTCCAAACACTCAGCTGAGTGTTGGTGATGAATATGAAACAGCCATAACAATAGCCACAACTATTGTCTCCCCCCCCACCCCCTTCATAGCTGATTGCTAAATAATTTTTGTCTCCATTGTACCTCTGAATTTATGCATGGATTAATCAGGAATTAGAAACACAACTTTCCATATTATTTTTTTTAAATCACTCTTAGGGGTTGGTCTTCTTCATATGTTGGATTCAACATTTGTTGCAATCAGCCTAAATTTTTCATCATGGCAAGGGTCAAATGAAGGTCAAGCCTTATAGTTAAGTACAGCTGGTTTTCTAGTCTAGAATCAAACCTTTTCTGAGAACTTGATATTTATTTACAGAATACCAGAGTTGGAAGGGAACTTGGGAGTCTTCTATTATTATTATTATTAAAATTAAATTTATATACCGCCCCATCTCCGAAGACTCGGGGCGGTTTACAGCACAATAAATCCCCTGCTCAAGCAGGAGACCATATATGATTTCAGACAAGTGGCTGTCCAGTCTTTTCTTAAAAGCCTCCAGTGATGAAGCACCCACAACTTATGAAAGCAAGCTGTTCCACTGACTAATTGTTCTGTTGGGAAATTTATCCTTAGTTTGCTTTTCTCCTTGATTAGTTTCCATCCATTGTTATTTGTTTTGCTTTCTGGTGCTTTGGAAAATAGATTGACCCCCCCTCTTTGTGGCATCCCCTCAAATTGGACTAAATTACATAATGGATGGGTGAGAAGTATGAAGCTATTTTCACAGTGTTCTGTTTTTCCCTTCCTCATTTGTCTAGTCAGCAAGTGTAAGTCCTAAACCCACCAGCACCTAAAATGTTGATTTTATGAAGGAAAGTGGTTTTTGTGTCCCCAGCATAAGTTAGAGAGTTTCCATCGCAAGACTAAGGCTGAGTCTACAAAGAGATTTTTGTTTATGAGACACTGAGAACAGCAGTTATCCAAATGTAGCCATGGGTTCAGTAAACTTTGCTGCATTTCCTGGTTTATCAGCATGACCTCATGTGAAGATCAGGAGTATAATTTAAAAGGAAGTAGATTGGGTTAGAAAAATCACATGTGCTTTCTTTCCTCAAATGTACTGAAGGACTTTCATGACTGCCAAAGTCCTTTATTTCTAGGTTCCTTCCATCTTTTGATTATATGTCCTACCTTCGAGACATGGCAGCATCTAACAGACCTTGCTGGAGTTCAGAACCTAAGCAAATTTTGGCCTAGTTGCCGCTTGGATGTGAGAAACTCAGGAAATACCAGAGCTATAGGCTACACTAGGAAACTGACAGATTTTCCTCCAAAGGAAAGCAATGACAAAACCACTTCTGCACTGTTGCCAATAAACTTATAATGATACAGCCATGTATTCAGACTTCACTCAAACAAGCTTTTACATTCACAATTTCTGCACAGGAATGAAATCAGAACGTCCTCTGATTATTTGCATCTGGGCACTAGAAATGAATTTAATTTTAAAATATTCATTCATGTTCAGTTGGATAGTTCCTCTCTATCTCCCATACTTCTTAACCAAACTAACTTCTGACCATCTATTACAAATAATCCTGCTTCGGTTTTGAGCATCGGTATTTCTCTGCTTGTATATCCTTTTCCACAGTGCAGTCTTCCATTCATTTCACAACAACACAAAGAGGATGTTTATGTAGAGTCTGCCATTCAAACAATTTAATTTTTCTACTTTCCTTTGGTTCGTGTTATAATAGCACATTTTTGTAAACTGCAAATCATCCTTCAAGTGAGAAGAAGGCGTTAACAAATGAAGTTTTCAAATATTCTACAGACAGGAATTGCATCTCGCTCCATGGCTGCCCTCTTGCGGTCAGTCCTTGGCACAGGGGTCAGTGGATACAATTTGCTGCTCTATTGGGCTTAAAGCACCCAGCTAGATCCTAAAAAGCACGTTATTGGGAATCGCAGTTAAGCCTCAGTAACACCCAGAAAACTTAACTTGCAAATTCATTCTTTCTTGATTGCATGTTTTCTAAGACACAAATGGCTTTGCCATCCCAACAGAACAGATGTGCAGATTGCTGAATCAGAAAGATCCTTCAATTTGGAAGATTTGGGTGATTGTTTTCCTCACTCTTGCCATCAAGTATGCAGCTAAGGAATGATGTGATTTGAAACTACAGATTGCAAAATCACCGGGAGATTGCCAGTTAATCAGTACAGATTATGGAAGTACTATGCATCTGATGCAATGAGCACAAAATTATCATTTTAACAAAATTTAGTTGGAAAAAGTGCAGCCAGTCTCCTCCTGAATTGTGGAAATAGAAAGTCTAAGTAGGTTGAGGAGAAGCAAGATAGCATTGCATTTCCCCCGCTGCAAGATAGTATTCTTTGGGGAAATCTCTTGGGGACTATGCAGGAGGTAAAGCTAAAGCAAAAGGAGTTAGCTAGAGCCAAGAATAGGTGCAAGTAATTATTCTTATTTTGATTAACGGATTTTATTGAGTTCTTTGCAACGGCTCTAGGTGGCTTATTTTAAAACCATATTAAAATGACTAAAAGCAGCAGTGAAACTAAAATCTTAAAAAAAACCCCACATAACTAATGAACCTAGCAAAAAAGGTAAAATGTTAAACTCCCCCTCTTCTAAACTGCAGACAAGATTGGGGACTGGCTCAATTACACAAGCAATTTATTCCAATTTTTTCTGTGTTTTCCAGGCTGCGGGGAAAGGAAGCCAGTTCTTATCAGAAGATTCTCCCTCATAAGTATGTCACCCTTGCTTTATAGCAGGGGTGTCAAACTCAATTTCATTAAGAGCCGCATCAGGATTGTGTTTGGCCTGGGGGGGGGGCTGTGACTATGGCTGGGGTTGACATGGCCAGCTTGATGTCACTCGTGTCAGGGGTGCCTGTGGCAGCCCAAGTCCTCTGCCAGCAAAAACGGGCTCATCAGCTCCATTTTCGTCACGATGGCCTCCTGCAACCCTCTGCCAACAAAAAGGGAGCTTGGGAGGACCACCTGCAGCCCTCATGAGCTCCATTTTTGGCTGCAACAGCCATCTGCAACCTTCTGCCAGTGAAAATGAAACACAGGAGGGCTGCACGCGCTCCTCCCAAGCTCCATTTTGACTGGCAGAGGCACCACGGGCCAGTCCTTCACTGTTTCCAGGGTGGCCCCATGGGCCAGATCTAAGCATCCTTAGAGTCCTAAGCATCCTTAGGGCTTTGAGTTTGACACCCCTGCTTTCTAAGGAATGGATTCTTAGCAATATATAATTTTATCCAGAGATTGCTGCTGATGTGCAATGTGATTGATTCAGCTGAGAAAAGACAATACCCCTTCAGCAGATCCTGGGATGAAAGAGTTCACCTCTTGAAAGTTGGCAACCGCCTTACTTTTACAGCCATTTGCAGCATCCTGTGGTCATGTGACCATGATTTGTGGCGGGTTTTTTGCTGGTTTCCAGCATTTATTTACAGTTGATGAGAAAAAAAAGATCTATTGGGGGGAAATGGATTCACTTAACAACTGCAGGCATTCACTTAATGACAGTGGCATCCACTTACTGACCATTGCAAAAACTGTCAAAAAATTGGATCTGGTCTTGTGATAGCTTGACTTATGACTGCAGTGGCTTATGGCCATAATTCCAGGCTAATTTACAGCCTTAAATTGATAACTGTATTATCACTACCTGATAGTACATTTTATGTGTGTTACCTTGGTAACACTCCAGAGTAGCAGAAAACAAAAAGAAAACAAAAGGGAACCACAATTTGCATATGTTTTGTAAATGGAAATCAATCTGCTTAAAGGGACATTTAGAAATACTACGGTAATATTAAAATAGCAACATACTTCCCTCTGGGAAGGATGAGATCAGATGACCTATATGTCAACTTATCCAGATGTTCTGGTCCAGGTCCAGATGCTAAATGTTGCCAGGCAACATCAGCACCTGAGTCCTTCCTTCTTGCCCTTCTTTATGTTTTAACTGGATCTGGCTCAGGCAGCTGTTCAAACAGAATAGGGCAAGGTGCCATTTTCCTGCCCTTTGAATGGCACACTGGAAGCCTCATTCTGTTAAGAAGGTGGGGATACTTCAAAGTGAGGTCTCAGCTGTGGAGAGTCTAAACTATTGCTGAGGGTCAGACGAAAACAGCCTTCTGGAGAACTGCAACAAGGCCTTTTGGTGAAGTAGTGATGTCGCTGGAAAGAAAGTGGCTGAAAATTTTCAGCCTTAGGCACAAAACCAGCAGGGTGATGTTGGGTCAGTCACTCTATCTCAGCCCTAAGAAGGAGGCAATGGCAAACCACTTCTGACAAACCTGGGCAAGAAAACTGCAGGGACTTGTTCAGGCAGTCTGGGAGAATCAGACACAATTGAACAAAAAGGGAAAGAAATCTTGGCTGATTTCCATCTGATTAGTATTTGGATACCCTAAAAAAATATCACAAGTATAGCTAGATTGGAGAATTGGGGGAAAAAATGATACCCTGGAAGAAGGCATGTTATATACTGTAATTTCTCATGAAAATTTAATGGGCAGTTCTAATTAAAATGGCATTGTGTCTGCTCCACAATCCTTCTAAAGCACTTTAAAGCTATTGCCTTCGTTCCTGCTAACCTCCAAAGCATCCTCTGGGTTCTCTTAAGAAGCCCTTCTCCTTTTATCCATCTTTTAGCTTCAGCACTAAAGTAATTATGCTCACTATATGTGAGTGCTAAACTAAAAGGGCCCAGTAACATATTATGCAAAATTGTTTCTTCGTGCGTAACTAATTTTGCTGACTTGATAGATGTTACATTTTTGCCTATGATTAAGTTGCATGGATGACAGAAGATATAGTATCTGAGTAGCCAGACTTGCCAGTAACTACTCCTTTGTGGAGGGAGGGAAGGAGGGAAGGAGGAAGGAAGGAAGGAAGGAAGGAAGGAAGGAATGAAGGAAGGAAGGAAAAATAATATCCTATACCCCATTACGTCTATA
>JAOYMU010000098.1:45383980-45402346 GCA_025802295.1 Psammodynastes pulverulentus
GAATTCCCCAGCCAGCCATGCTGGCTGGGAATTCTGGGAGTTGAAGTTCACAAGTCTTAAAGCTGCCAAGTTTGGACATCCCTGCTCTAAGCGGTTTACAGAGTCACCATATTGCCCCCAACAATCTGGCTCCTCATTTTACCCACCTCGGAAGGATGAAAGACTTAGTCAACCTTGAGCCAGTTAGGATTGAACTCCTGGCAGTGGGCAGAGTTAGCCTGCAATAATGCATTCTAACCATGGCGCCACCACAGCTCTTACCTAACCCAAGTAACTAACCCAAGTTTCATCTTTCTGAAGTTCTAAATAGACTAGCTTTAGGGAAGAGGATATTCTATTTTGTCAGTTTCTCCAATACAGCTTTGCAGTAAACTATCTAGCACTGGAGTAAAATATAATAGTTTAATCTTAATTAGAGGGTAGAAATTTTAATTAAATAAATGGAGACAAATATCAGCACAGAATCCAGTGTTTAATGATAGCTCAGACTGATATCAGACAGCCTCTCTGCAACCAAGTTAAAAGATGCTCCTTGCACCAAATCAGTTCTATTTAATGCTATTTTCTCTCTGGTGGTGCTAGCTGTCATTTGCCAGATGTGCTGTTATAATAAAAGTGCCTGCTGGCTGTATGCTTTTGTCAAGATCAAGTCACCCTCCGTGACAAAGGATTGAGCCTCTTGGATGCACCAGGACTTAAAACACAAGAAGACACCATACTTCCCCATGTTCAGCTATAATCCATGAGCAAGGAAACTGTTCTTATGGCAATGGTTATAACAGTATACAATTTGGTGGACAATTCATTGCCACTCCAAGCCCTGTAGACTCTGTTAACCTCAGCAACCCCTGATGGTTCACCAATGGACCATAGGGCCTCTGATGTTAATCAAGCCAGAGAGGCAAGCAACACAAGACTTTGCATGTGCTGAAAACACCCCCATTGTAGAAACAACATTAACTGCATTAATTCAACCAATAATTTTGTAACGGATGTTTCTTTTGAAAGGCTAGAGCAGGGGTGTCAAACTCGATTTCATTGAGGGCCACATCAGGGTTGCATTTGACCTTGGGGGGCCAGGGTGGGCGTGGCCAACTTGACATCACTCGTGTCAGGGCCGCCTGTGATGGCCCAAGTGCTCTGTCAGTCAAAACGGCTCCCAGTCTCCGTTTTTGGCTGGGATGGCCTCCTGTAATTCTCTGCCAGCAAAAATGGAGCTCAGGAGGACCGTGTGGCTGGTCCACTGTTTCCAGGGCAGTCCTGCAGGTCAGAACTAAGTACCCAAGGGCTGGATCTGGCCTGCGGACCTTAAGTTTGACACCTCTGGGCTAGAGCAACTTCATATCAATTGTCTTGCACACAAACACGATGGAGAGAGACCAAGGAAGGACATCTCAGGTGCTTTTGAGAGCCCAGAAAATGTAATGAATTATAGGAGGCTTCAAGACCAGATTTGGGGTTGATGTTACATAAATGAAGAGCACGCCTGGCTGGGATGGTTTAACTATCAAAAGAAAGAGGTTGTTAAAAGACTATCAACTTCAGAGTCTAGTTTCCATAATCTGTAAATGCTCTAATGAGGCAAGACTAATGCCAAAAAAATCAACCTCATATTTGAAAGAAAGATTGAATTTCCTGTCTTTCATGTCTAAAAAGTAACTAATTTGCTACAAAGGAAATGATATAAAAATATGAGAATTTAAGGATATAGTAACAGACAATACTTTAGTTGGTAACTTTTATTTTAAAATAAAACTACAAAGTGAAAAACAAAAATGGACAGAACAAGTAAAATTAAATAAAACAATATACAGTATTAGAACATTGGGTAAAACAAGCTGACAAAGAATCAAACAAAAGACTAAAAGCTAAATGAAACCAAAGAAAGACAATAATGCTTTACCACACTAATTATTTTTGTAGAAACATGGCTACACTTTAAACAATTGTACATGTAAAACGTATCCTTCTTTCCTCTAAATTTTAAAGAAAGAGCCAATTAGCTTCAGTAATTAACAGTGTTGCTGCTTTAGTAATATTACCAGACTTGAGAAACATTGTCTGAACTCATTTACCAGAAAACTATAGTTGAGCAATGATCCACCCCTAAATGATTCAAATGTTTGCATTGTTAATTGCAAGGCTGTTAGGCAAGTTCAGAGATAATAAGTTATTCATTCTGCTTTTCACTATTAGCTAATTGGATTGATGGTTTTTTTGAGTCTTTTTCAGAATCTTTAGCCTGTCAGAATCCTGTAGTCAGGCTATTGGTTGGCGACCTATTACATCAATATTTTCCAAAGTTGTCAACTTTAAGATGTATATTATTAAGATGTATTTCAATACCAGAATTCTCCAGCTAGCATTGAAGTCCACACATCTTAAAGTCACCATCTTTGGAAAACAGTGTTACACATACTGTATCACTCTGACTCAAATAGCTCTGCTGGATATCAGCCTGATTTGGAGCACCGTTTTGATTATTAAATTTAATCAAATGTCTTGCGCTGTAATAATGAAAGAAGCCCTCCTATCAGAAGATAGCATTCCTCTTTGGACCCAAGAAGGGATATAACAACTCCATAAATAATCAAATTGTCATTAAGCCTTCAATAATAAAAATTGGAAGTCCCCTAAGGCAGATTAATGTGAAAAGGTATTGCTTTGAGAGAGCAGTAGATTGATAATGCTTGAGAGAAGTTTGTTGATTACATAAATCTGTTTTTCTTCCTCATAATCAGTGTTCTCATAAACAGGTGAACATCCACCCACCCCCCCCATGATTTCCTTGGGGATGGCTGCTGAGGAGAAGGGTCACGTGACAGTGCTGGGGGAGGCAAAGCAAAGCAGGGAGCCAAGCATTCTCTCCCTTCCTTTCCTCTTGTTGACATTTCTCTTTCTCTCTGAAATAATCCATTTTTTTGTCTTTTGGAGATCTTTTTCTGTTTTCCCCCATTCCAAGAACACAAATTGATTGCTTCTAAAAACACTTCTATAATTAGGCTGAGAGCATCTAAAATTAGTCTGCAGCTGCATGAAAATTATGGAGGTGGGCGGAGAGGGGGGCAAGGGAAAATGCTTATTTCCGCTCTCCTTAAAGTAGATGAAAAGGGAGAAAAGTCTAAAAACAAATAAAAACAAAAGGGTGGGGGAAAGGGGTATAATTTTTTTTTTGTTTCATTCTTCGATGTCTTGGAGTCCACTTTTGAATCCTGGCAAATGCCTGGATAAGTCCCTGCAGTTTTCGTGGCAAGGTTTTTTGGAAGTTAGTTTATTTGTTTGCTTGTTTCATTTGCATTATTTATTTATTTGTATCCTACCCTTATTATTTTTTTATAGAGAACTCAAGGCCGTGAAGTGGGATGAGACAGAATGATTGGCCCAAGGTCACCCAGCCAGCTTTCATGTCTATGGTGAGACTAGAACTATTAAAAATCTGGTTTCTAGCCTTATGCTGTAATTGCTAGGCCAAACTGTCTCTGCCTCCCCAAAGTGGTTCTAGAACTCCAGTTTCTGTCCTATTCACATGTATCGCTAGCTCTTTACTAGGCTTTAAGTAGTCTTTTGGCATCTTGCAGGATGTTAGTGTATTTTTTAAAAAGCAGTAAAAAAATTGTGTGCAAGATGTCAGAAATGCCTGGGTTCATTCTCACAGCAGTTCTGGGCTGATATGCCAGTGTGATATTGAAGCCTCTGTGGCTTCATCATGGTCCTGCAGCAGAGGTGGTATTCAGCAGATTCTGACCAGTTCTGGAGAACCGGTAGTGGAAATTTTGAGTAGTTCAGAGAACCGGGGGTAACTTTCCCCCAGGAGTGGGGTGAGAATGGAGATTTTGCAGTATCCTTCCCCTGCCAAGCCCACCAAGCCACAGCCACAGAACCAGTAGTAAAAAAAATTGAATCCCATCACTGTCCTGCAGGTCCCTAAACCTGAGATCTGCTCCTTCATTGTTCTCTTTATAGGGAATCTCAGGAATTATACATCTATCTTATTTTTAAAAGCTGCCCTGGTAGAGAGCACAAGGCTTATTGGTCACTTCTTCTATTTGACCAGCACCCTGACTGATCTTTTCCAAATTAGCCTGGTTTTATGCTATTACACAAATAAACAATTAATTGTTGTTCTACCAACAATTGAAATTTAGCATAAATGTTGATGATTGCCACTGTTGTATGTATTACTGTTGCTATATTAATTCATTCTTATGTATTCTTATTGCATTTTACAACCAACTTTCAGTTTTATTAATAACTCTAGGTGTATGCATTTTTACTGTAGTGTCTCTGACCTAAAGCTCATAATAATGGTTTTAAATGGCCTTGATTTATAAGCCTCCCCCAGCACAAGAATGATTGAATCATGGCGCTGTGGAACCTCCTTATCTTTGGAGATTGACTGTGTATTGTTGCTGCCAGAGATTATCCTTCTTAATAGAAAAATGAGGTGATGGGAGACGAGACTGCTGCTGACTAATATGTGATACCATTGAAGAGATGCCCCATGAAATTACTGTAATCGTGAGCCACGAGAAAGGTCCTTCTTGGAAACAGGCAACATCAACTAGTAAGGCAGAGGAGCTCTTTTACTGAAGTTTTTAAATACCTCATCACACGCATAGGTGTCTGGGCAGGGCCAAAGAGGGCAAATGATGAAACATGCATGATGTCCCGACGCAAATTCTGTCCTTCACATGCAAGACAACAAACAAAAGACTGCTCTGGTGTCACAATGTCCATGTCATCATTTTCCATTATCTTGATTAAGAATGGACATTTATGGTCACAGGGTTAATGATCTGTTCTAGCCCTTTTGCTTCTGCAATTAGTCTAATTGCTCTATTAGAACAAATCCATACGGGCTGGTCTCTTCAAATGCCTTTTCAGCAACCCTTGATAACACTAGTGACAGTGCCTCTACTCCAACAGAAAAAGTCCAAAGATGGGTCTAATGGGTCGAGTCAATGGGAGATAGAACCTCCTGTGCTATTAAAGATGTCTTGGTGGTCTGAAAGGGGAATAAAAAAACATGGGAAAAGGCAAAACACACTGTGTTCCTATATGTACGAAATCCTAAATATGCAACATAGGGAATAACACCTGATTTTGACAACACTCTGTCCACTCTTTCCCCAATTTCTCCCATGCCTAGACATTCCTCAGCATTTAGCATTTTGGATTGTCAACAGACCCTGATTTCTGTGCTATTTGCTATGATCCAGATCAGAGGCATCTCAAAGTAGCTAGTAAAGCCACCATGGTGGCCAAACTCAGTTTGATTTTTCTGGTTACAATGGAGAACCCAGGATTTGTTACAAGATGGGTGACTACATAAATGTTTTAAATGAATAAAGTGGCAGCTGTCAGTCCATCTGTTAAAATCTTGATATTTTGCCATTTGGCGAGCCAGTTATATGAATGCTGATATCCCATGCTAAAGTTACCACGTCTAGCTTGTGACTTATACTTGCAACTACTCATATACCGGTAGTTGTACTTGCAAGTTTGTGCTATCCTATGTAATCTGCATTCATATGACTGTTTCAGTACGTGACAGTGGTAGTTGTAGAATAGCTTGGGTGGTCAGTTCAAAGTGCAAAGATGCAATGGAAAATTCTGAGAAGTCTTGAGGTTGATACAAAGGGATTCTTAACAGAGGCTCTTTATCTTCAGTGAAAGAAAAGGAAATGTCTGTTTTAATAATGATTTATATTGCTCATGAGAGCAATATAAAATACCATCTAATAGGATTTTATTTCTATGGCCCCAGAATATGGTTTTGTTGCTAATGTTTGAATCTGGAGGATCCGGCAGGAATTCTCTAGTTGAATACTGGCTGCTCCAGGGATTTACAAATAACTCTGCAACAATCCAGATGTTGTTGCATGACCTACAAGCAAGGAACTGGATCTGCACTTTCTTTTTATTTTAAATTCAGCCTTCAAGGAGAAACTAAAATCAATGCAGACTGGGATTTTTTGCTTTTACTGTGGAAGGAAAAGAATTATTTTTTCCCCCAAAATAAGTTTACCCTTGTTCATGTGGTCTGCCAAGCTATGCATAAATATCTTATATTTTGTTACTCTCTAGTGATTTGCTAATTATACAAAAAGGACATGTAGAAATCTGATGATAAGTAGATATTTATCCTTAATCTAAAACTGTTTCCCATGGCCTTTACTAAACCATTTTCTTCTTGTTCTCTGTAAATACTGAAGGTACAATTTGACAAATTTTAAAACAAGAACAATTTATCTCCCACAACTGACCCACAGGCCCATTGTAGAAAGTCAAACTGGGGAATCTTTATACTTTTGGGGAGGTGACCATAACCTCTATATTTTGAAAATATGTCATACACTTCTTAAAGTAGCGGCCATGGCAAATGGATTTGTGCATTCATAAGTGAGCATAGCTTGTCACAAAACATCTTGAATGAGTGCAGATCTTGAATGAGTGCAGGTGGTTTTTCAATTCAAGTTTCATTTATTCTCTCTCTTAATTCAACAACCATTACAATAGAATCAAATTTAAATACACATAACATGCAATATAATAAACTCATTAGATAATCTTTAAAAATATTTGTTTATTTCTTGAATGTGTATGGTTGCCCAATTCACAATACTGATTTGCTGTGACTTACAGCAGATAAAAACAATGCAAAAACAGAATATACAGCAATACATGTAACTGATGAGGAACCAACCAGTCTAAACAAAACAATAAGCATATCATGGGATCCCATTAACACCCAAACCTCCTTTATTGCTGCATTTCTTTATTAATATGAGCTTTATCTACTGCCTTGGCCCTGAAAGATTCTAGCTGTTTCATAAATATTGATAAAGTAAGGTTAAGTAATAAATAATAGAACAACAAAATCAATTTTGGTGTTGGAAACTCCACAAAAATTTCCCAAAGGGTTACTTGGCATTGAGTTTTTAAAAACTTCCTGAGGTAACCTCAAGGCAGGCTATTCCTGAGGAAGGAAGCTCCCAAAGACAACATCCTTGACAGATTTTCTCCTATCACAACTCATAGTAGAGGAAAGCCCTTAACCAGGGGGCAGTTCAGAAGGCTACCCAGATACTAGGCCGCATAAAATTGTAAAGATGGCAGTTGCTATCTTGAATTGCACTCAGAAATACAATGATAGAACAGGTACTACTGCAATGTTGTCATGACATAAGACTGCAGGCCTCTGCATTTTGGATCTGCATAGTGGTCTTCAAAAGCAGCCCTAGTCAGCAGACTACACTAGCTTAGGAAAGAGATGACGGTGATTGTCCTCAGTGTAACCTGTTCCAATTAAGGCTGCAATTGACATGCCATCAGAAACTGGGCAAAGGCTGTTTTGATTTTGGCTTCCACCATGCTCTTTCATCAGGAGTTGTGAGTCCAGGATTCCCCAGATCGCATATCTGAAGGACAGACGTTTGTCAGTCAAGGTTGGCATTTAAAAGGTTGAACCCTGAGACACTCCAGAAGTGTTCAAAGACCCACTTCTCCCAGTTGCCACCACTGCTTGGCCTAACCACTCAGATAGAATAGACCATATGACATGATCTCTTCAACTCCCAATCCTCACAGATAATTTATCATAAATGGGACACCTAATGAACTCTTTAGTTGAACAAGTTGCTCAATGGGTTGTGTATGGATTGAGTCAATTTCACATGGGTAGATCTGGCCCATACACTTGCTTAGCCATGAAAGTCACTGAGTCTTGACCAATTATTCTTCCCTAGCATTAAACTTCCTTATAGGATTCTTATGAAAACATGGAAGAGTGGAGAATCATGGCATAGAAGCAGAATATATTCCTGATGAGAAGTAACAGAAAAACATAACTGATTGGATAAAAGGGAAATCCATCTTCCATTGACACTTTCACGACCAACAACTGATCAATGAAGCTTAGGACATGGTCCTTTATTGCCTTGATTGAACAGCATTTCATTCAGAGTAATATGTTTAATGTTGCAATTTGCTGCATAGGTACCCGGAGGTATGCTGTGCAGTAAGTTATAACTAGATCTGACTGTGTGTGCAAAGGACTGCATTGTTAGTACCTAATTTTATGTAAAGCGATTGGAGGTCATTTGCTGTTTTCTCCCTACAAATATTACTAAATCTGTCATTCACATCTCATCAAGAACAGAGCCATAATAGCTTCTGACTACTTCTGGCCCTTCTTTTTGTTAATTGCTGCTGTCTTGCATTTTGCTGACACCACTTTGCCAAAGCTGTTATTCATTCGTTATCAGATTGATTGTACTGCTTTCACCAGCTTCTACAAAGAGACAAGCCTCTAGTTCAGCAGCTTGGTGCTGACTGTCACCGCTTTGAAGGTGAGAACAAAATAGTACAATAGAAGCACACTCCAGGCCATCAGGCATATGAACACTCTGCCTAAACTAATCTGTGCTATTTTTAAATTTATTTATTATTTTGTAGTATATATATTTCCAGGCAACAGTTTAGTAATTTATGTTGAAGTACAAGTGGAACCTCTGATGGCGAACACGTCTGTTTACGACCAATTCAGGTGACGACCAAAATTTCTTACTTCTGGTTGCAAACGGGTGCTCAGGTGGCAACCAAACAGCCACGCCATTTTGGTATTACGCACATGTGCTTCCGGTGATGGTAAAATCAGGTGACAACCGAATTCTTGGAGCAGATTACGGTTGTCACCTGAGGTTCCACTGTACTCGGAATCAGGACTTAAAACCATAGGATATACCGAGATCTGCTGAATGGTCTATCCTTTTAAAAGGGATCATACCTGTCATTGTGCTTGTTTGTGGCATCCAATGTAGCTTATCATTGATAAAAGTAAAAAGACAATTAGAAGCAAAATTAAACAGATTGAAGGTTCAGCTTTATGCAATCGTGTTGCCAAATGCAGTGTCCACCTAACCCCAAATTATGAATGCTAATAATCTCTTATGTAAAATGGAGCTTACAATCATTTTACTATATTCCTCAGTGAGTTCCCTCTTCCTTCAAAGATGATAGCACATTTGATTTTTTAAAATATTGCAAATATGGTATTTTAGACTATTTGTAAAAGGGTGCTTAGTATATAGATTACAAAAGGTTGGCAATAGACTAAGCAGCCAGAGGGATTTGGAATTATAACCTTGAATTCATTAAAAAAAATTATCATGGGAAAATGACAATCTCTTTGTATTTTTATGATAAGGAGACCTTGACAATTGGACAGTAGGAGGAGCTAGAGGATAAAAGAAAATGGAGCAGACATCTTTAATTATCTTTGATTTCTTTTTAACAAGCTTCTTCACAAAATGGATGAACTAATTGAAAAATGGACAAAGTATGTTGTATTGAAATTATAGAAGAATAAGAAGTTCCACTGGATGTCTGAAGGGGGATTTAAATGTAACACGAATCGAACATTTATATACAGGCGGACAGAGTCAGTTCTCTTCACTAGCATTAGCTGGTCTATCCCGCTAATTTTTTTTTTTTTTTTAAACTGCAGTGTTGGACTGGGTTAATAATGGGTTGGGATGCCAGCAGGAAATCCAAACACGGTGTTCTACACTGGGAAGTTGGAAAACATCCTAGATCAGGGGTGTCAAACTTGTGTCTTGAGGGCTGGATGCATCACATGCTGGCCATGCTCATCCCTGTTTTAGCAAAAGGGGAAAAAGTCGTGATACATCATGTGACGACCCAGGTTTGACACCCCTGTCCTAGAAGATAGGTTAGGGTTTTTGGTAAAGTGCAGCCATTATAGTGAGAGCACTCTCAACCTATTTGTAACACCATCCTTGAGTTCTTTGCCTCAAAATGCAGCTCAGCCATACTTTGCTATTTGCTCTGAACTAAACAGTAAACAAGTCCATGGCATCATTTTGACAGCAGCTGTTGATCAAACTCAGTTCAAGCTGAACGAGTTTTCAGCTGAAAACTTTTTTTTTCTCACTAAGATGAGGCACTTCATTGTAACTATCTTAGATGTTTATATCCTTAGAAAAAAAGTATCTAAGGCAATAATAAGGCAGAGGTCACACTTCATTTTCTTCTTCAGCAAGAACTAGTGCCATGGATTCAGGACACGATTCCAATTTTGGACAATAAAAAGACATCTTTCTAAATTTGAGACAATTGAGCATAGCTTCTCAGCTGTCACAATTGTGATGTAGTTTCATGGCATTGTATTTTGTTTCAATCACTCCATTAGTTTGCTCAAGAAGCCACTGTTTCTCCTGTTCGTCCATAATCAGTTTCAGTGTCACTTCTTGGAAGGTACTATTTACTCCCACCTAGATAATATGGAAGATAAAGTTATCTTTAAACACTGAAACAAACACAATTTAATATCAACTCAACATACAGTAGGAGAGCTTCTAGTTACTATACCTCTTTAAAATGAATTTTTTTGAACATGCCAATACTGGTTTCATTTTCCAATTTAATTTTTGCCTCAAAAGTGGTGAGTCCAAGATGCGTAATTCCTACAGATGAAAACAATAATTAAGAAATAACTTTATTTGGAAAAGGAATGATTACAGACTAATGGTAGAACACAAACTTTGCATGTAAACATTCCTATGCTGAATTCATAGCATCTCCAAGTGGGTCCTCTGACTCCTTAGAAATAGTACCGTCTTACACAGATAAATAATTCGATTAGGTTATGCTGATTAACTAAAGGCATGTTTACAATGTCCCTACTGTTAAAGACAAACCGAAATTTTATTATTTTTAGTATAAATATTTTGTGCGAGTTGGAAGAAAAGTTTCCAATCACATCTCTTTGAGTACAGGTTCCCCACAGGGCTGTGTCTTAAGCCTGCTTCTATTCACCTTGATGATCCACGACTGCTGTGTCAAATCTGCTATGAATCATATTTGTGAAGTATGTGGATGACACGGCAGTGGTGGGTCTTATCCAGGATGACAATGAAGCTGCTTATAGGGAAGGGGTGAAGGCTCTGGTGGACTGGTGTAATAAAAGTAACATGGTTCTAAATGTTAATAAAACAAAGGAGATCATTGTAGATTTTAGAAAGACCAGGCATAGTCATACTCCACTCAGTATCAAGGATGCAACTATAGAGCTGGTCAACAGTATTAAGTATCTGAGGGTGCAGATAACTAACAATCTGGACTGGACTCTCCATGCATCATCCTTAGTGAATTGTTCAAACTAGCCTCTGCATTTCCTGCGTCGGATGAGGAGAGCACATCTTTCCATCCTGGCCATTTTTTTGCAGAGGCATGATTGAGAGCGTTTTAACAAATTGCATCACTGTTTGGTTGGGTGGCAGCAGTATCTCAGATAGAAAGTCCATACAGAGAGTAGTAAGGGCAGCCAAGAAGATTATAGGAAGCTCACTTTCCATTATTCATGATACTGCTTACAAGTGCTGTGTGCTTAGAGGTCAAAGCATTGTTAGAGATCCCACACACCCACTTTACAGTCTATTTCTATTGCTCTTCTCTGGGAGGAGGTTTTGAAGTATTTCTAGCCGGACTACCAGATTCTGTAACAGCTTTGTTCCCTATGCCATCCGTCTGGTAAACTTGCAAGATTCGTTTTTCTCGCCATGTACATATATACATTCAAACTAGACTGTGCTGTTTCTCTATGTCATATAATATATGTGGGTATATGCATAGTTATGTATTTATTGCCATGTTTATGTAGTGTATATTGGAGGTGGTGACCCTTTGAGAGTTGTATGCAATGAAATTTCATTTTATTGTATGCTTATTAGTGTACATTCAAAGTGATAATAAAGTTAGTCTAAGTCTAAGTCTAGATCTTTGTATTATTCCCTACTTTTTTCTTTAAAAAATCTGTTACTGGTGGTAAACTGAATGCGAGGGGGGATTACTCTTAGCATATTTGATATTTCTATCATTTCAGGTTAGATTTGAGGTGGCAACAAGGGGTCTTTGCTTCTGGTGGATCCAAGATTCCCATTCTAATGGAATATCCTATTTTTTTTTCAGATTTTGATAGATTTAGGACATTGCTTTCTTCCAAGATATATGCACTACTACTCCACTGGCAGAGCTTTTCTGGCAGGGCTACCAGAAGAGCATTTCCTTGCCCCTTTAAACCTCTTTCAGCCAATCTCCATTAGAAATTAAGACTACTCTCAAAGGATCACTTTGCTATTAATGACTCTGCAAAGTCGAAGCCCAGAATTACTCAGGGTCTGATGCAATGCATTGCATTCAATTTGATGTTATGATTTAATACTTATTTTAAAACCCAAGTTCCCATGAGCTATTAATTATATACATTATGCATACATCTTGATCTCCCTTCCAGTTTTCCTTCAGTGGTAAAACTTACCTTTGCAGCAATAAACAACATCCTTCTGCTTTATTTATGCTAATGAGCTTTTGGGAGTAAGTGTTACCCAGCAGGACCAAGAAAAAGAACGATTATACAAGAGTCTTTAATCCTCCCACACAAATTTCTTGGAGAAAGCTCATAGCTATTATGACACAAAGCCTGTCAAAAATCTGCAGTTTTGACTGAAAACATCCTGCGGAGTCCTATTCTTGCTGTTGAGGAAGAAGAAATCAGTGCGCAGGGTTGGACATCATACAATTTGTGACCATGACAATAATGGGGGCTAGTTTTTTGTTTTTTTTAAATTAGACCATTGTGAAGTGTTTTTGCATTGGTGTCCTCCTCTTTATAGGTAAAAAAAATGAAATGGCTTCGAAAAGAAGTTGGAAGAAGGTTCAAGATTTGATTAATGCTGATTTCTGCATGAGAATGAAAGAAGACATTTGCACGGGACCCTTTCTTTGGGTGAACAATGGACCCAGTATTAACCACATCTTTTGTAAAGTCATGTTTATAAGAGAATATGAAATTTCCCTCCGAGAATGTTTTCAGCTTCGCTAAGAAGGCACAATAATAGCTAGTCAAGGACAATGCATACGCATGGGGACAAATGCAATCAAGAGATTTCACACATATTTGTGCAGCCTGAGAAACATCCTTAATGTGGAGGGACACAGTCTAGGGGAAGAGCATGAAAGATAAATCATCTGACTCCCAGCTACAGCCCACCTGTGGATAGTAGCAGATTGGCTCAGCTGAATACAACGGCATCGGGAACGAGAGACAGCAAATGCGGTCGACCACAGTGAAGGCAACAGCAATCGAATTTTTATTTAAATCTGTCCCCAAATCACTGATGGGTTTTGCTTAGTCTTAGATGGATAATTCCATCATCTTTTCAAGAAACATGAAAAGGGAAAACCCAGTGGCTTTTCTAGAAAGGTTGTGTAAATCCACAGCATCTACCCAGCTTAAATCACATCTAAGTAACTGCTGGTTGAAAAATACAAGCAACCAGTTACTCTTTTTTTTTGAGTTTAGAATGGGATTGAAATGTACAGGGAAATATATTGTACAAAGGAAAGCTCATCCCTTATTCATAGCAGCCTCTGAAGAAGAGACAATAACCTTTACCAAGAGCTAAACAAAGAAAGGAAAAGGTTGCGTTCTCTGAGTGCCATGTTCATCAAATAGATTAAATGAGGTTGGCCCCAGCCCTCCTATCCTTTTCTAAGGGCCTAAAAAATATGGTTCTGCCAGTTGGCCTGGAGCTCCAATGAGGGAAGAGCACAGTGGAGGTGGTTGATCGAGTAACAACAGATCCCACCTCCCCAAACCCTTCCCATGTGTCCTTAGATTTTGTTTGATTGTAATTATCTATGTTTTAATTGTATATGTATAGACATATTTTTATTATGACTGTAAGCTGCCCAGAGTTACCTCATGATAAGAAGCAGTATAAACAATAAATTAAATAAATGCATAAATGTATGTATGCATGCATGCATACATACATACATACATTACCAATAGCACTTAGACTTATATACCACTTCATAGTGCTTTACAGCCTTCTCTAAGTGGTTTACAGAGTCAGCATACATACATACATACATACATACATACATACATACATACATACATACATATTGATTTTATGGCTCCACGATTAAGCTTTTGTTGTTGTTGTTGTTGTTGTTGTTGTTGTTGTTGTTGTTCCTAACTATTGGTCTTGGTGTCTAAGGTTGATGAGAATTGTATGCCAAAATGTTTCAAAGGCCAAACCTAGTGTGGTTTAGGGACCAAACCTATGTGCTTTTTCCCCCTGTTTCACTCTGGAGGAGACCATTTCAAATTGCAGATAGGAAATTGGGGTGCTGCACCTGTTCTCTTGAGGAAATATCCTAGTAGGGTGAACTAGAAAGACCAGCTCTGGTGAGACAAATACCATTCCCTCTACCTTGTCCTTGTATTGTCAATGCTGGACTGACATTCTTCAACAATATGGGTCTGAAGAGGAAAACATGACTACAAGCAGTACTACATTAAAAGAAAAGATGGCAGGACCAACACTATCTCAGAGCAATGTGGCCTTAAATGAACAATGGGATGAAGGCCAGTTCCATAGGCCTCCAGCATAACCCAGCTTATTAAGTGTCCTCTCATCTTTTACTCTGTCCTTCCTTGCCTGTAGATCAAGTAGGAGATCTAGGCATGGAAGGGGTAAGTAAGAAACAACAATGTTTCTTGTCTTGTGACTACTCTAGTGGTAGTTATAGCAGCACTTTCTAGTTCAGTTTATCTTGCCCCTCTTTCTTAGTTTCAGAAAAGAGCATCACCAAGGCATGACAGACAACCATATGTGGCTTCCTGGATGTGGGAGGGGATTTGGCTGAAGGGAGAGTACAAATTCTCCTGCCAAAGTTGACTAGACGCTTGTTGATGTGGTCCTACACATTGGCCAATGCCAACCAAGCGAGAAATATTTGTCCTTCATTTGATGTGATAATACATTTTATTTCTGCTATCTTCTTGAGGATTATTCATGAGTATGGGGAAGAATTTTTACAAACATGTCCACACCCTGGTGGATTTAATAATAACAGATAGTTTTTGACTGTATGGTGTCCAGAATGAGGTGAAGGTAGGAATTGCTAAGGTTGGTGCTTGGGTTGCATGATGTTTCCATGCTTTTTGAATATGGGAACCACTTTACGTAACACCTCTTTGTCTTCCATCCAGGGCTTTTTTTCCGCCGGAACTCGCCAGAACTGCATTCCGGGACCTTTTCAGAGTCCGTGTCACGTGGTCCATCTCCACCAATCGCGCTCTATCATTTCCGGGGTTTTTAGCGCGACGACGGGGGGTGCGTTCCGGCACCTTTCTTCGGAGAAGAAAAGCCCTGCTTCCATCAAATTGCCCAGTGGAATTCTTGATGCTCTTTGAGCTGGCTTGTTTGCTTGCAGATGTTTTATTACCCATCCAGATATAATCATCAGTGCAATGACCATTACGTAGAGAATGAAACATCTGTAAGCAAAAAATCCTGCTCAGAGCAATCCACAGTTCAACCCTGAGCTATAGATATTCTCTTCGATTGGAAGTTGTCTAGTGTTTTCCAGTGTGAGATGAGGGTGTGTTGCCCTCCAGTTCTCCAACATGTGTTATATATTTCCTTGGTTTCATCCATTGTACTTGGCTGGAACACCACAGGAGAGACAAAATAGCAATTGTCAGCAACGGTAAGAGAGACATAAAGGAAAGAACCATGGGAGGTGGTTTGTAACATTAACACTCCTGTTTCCTTGGACGAGATGCCCTTTTCTGTGTGCTTGTCTCATGTGTGAATGAAAGAGCTGCGCAGGGTGGCATTTTAATATTCCTCCGAAAGAATGCTTCCACGCTTTCAGTTGCAAGTGTGTAGAACACACTGTCCTTTATATCTCTTACATTGCCTATTGTACAAGAACCCAAGGGAGAACTTTGGATTTGTTATTTTAAGGCAGCCTCGCGATAAATCATTGAGAGCTTTAACTGTGGAACTTTTAAATGCTATTTGCCCATACATAACTTCTATGGGTTATGCAAGTCTGCCCAGGCTACAAAAATATGTTGCAGCTGGGTTTTTAAAATCCATTTTTAAAGCGCTAGCTGTTCAATTTTTAATTATTGTTTAGCTTCACACACACTTACTGCATTGGACTTTGGCTAAGTGCAGATAAAAGGCAACTTACTGATTAACGCTATTGATGTGGCCATGACTGAGCTTAAAACAGCAGTTTGGATGGCACCTCGATCAGATCTTACCCCAACTTCTGCCAGATAATGCTCTATATTCAACAACAAGATAATCTCACTGGTGGGATTTTTTAAATTTTATTTTATTTTAGATGGAGAGTCCTATTGTTTGCCATAACTTTATTTCTGCAATTTTACCTTCTTTTAAGGCACTTTTGGGAGCCATTCTTTAATTTAGGATTATACATTGTATGTACCGTATTTTTCGGACTATAAAACGCACCAGAGTATAAGACTCACCTAACTTTTGGGGGAGGAAAACAAGAAAAAATATCTTACCTCAGCTTCTGCCTCCCGGCCATTTGTCTCGGTTGCAGCAAGTAGAAACAGACTTTCAGTTTCATTTTCCCAGCACAACCTAATTAGCACGTGGCTCCGCCCATTTCAGGCTACAAGGATTACTATAGCCTATTGGCAATCCCTGCACTCTGAAACAGCTGATGGTCAGAGCCCATCCAAACGACCATCAGCTGCTTATGCTAATTAGGATGTACTGAAGCTGCAATAGGCTTTTTGCTGCTTGCTGCAAAGATATAAATTACTGGTGGGTGGGGCTTCTGCAACATTCGGTGTATAAGACTCACCCAAATTTTCACCCACTTTTGGGGGTAGAAAAAGTGCGTCTTATACTCCAAAAAGTACGGTATGCATCGTAAAGATCGCTTGGAGGTGGGGGATACTTCCAATGTAATCTACTGGATCCCTTGTGACTATGTGGGACAGATGGGGAGGAAGCTAACCACCAGATTGCAAGAACACAAGCGAGCGGTCAAACCTAGACTCATTGGTAGCCTCACACTGCAATGAACAAGGGCACACATTCGATTTCGCAGCTATTAAGATTGTCGGATGAGCAGGCACAAAAACAGCCAGGGAAGTGATTGAAGCCTGGGAAACCGGCTCCTTGTCAGTCAACAGGAATGCTGATTTACCACCAACCTATCAAGTACTTAGAAGGCGAGGGCTGGGCAGCACAAGCAAATGGCAGCTAATGACTTAAAAGCCAGCCATCGACACACCCCAATCAACATCTAAAAAGCCACACACAACAGGCACTATAAATACCACACAGAGAACCGAACACACACTCCTCTAGGGAAGGGGTCTCCCAACCTTTTGGGCCTCAGGGACCACCACATTCATAATTTTAAATCCCGTGGACCACTAATAGGAATCCAGGGTGCTGCTCACTGAAGTGCCTGGTCTCCCCGTGTCAGGATGGGGTCCTTCAGGGACTTAGCTGCCTGTTTCTGCATCCTTAAACACTCGAGTCATTTGGACCCATTTCCCACAGAAAACAAAACACTGGGATCACTCTCTCACTCTCTCACTCTCTCTCTCTCTCTTTCTGGAGACCTCTGGTCTAGGATGAGAACTATAAAATTGCACATTAAAAATTTGCCTAGGCAGGGCCAAAGATCCAGAGTACAAATTAGAAACACTTGTTTTAAAAGCAAAAAAAAAAGAAAAAAGAAAAAAAGAGGAAGACTTTTGCCTTTCCCATCTCAACCGCCAGGGGTCGCTCTTCCACGTTGCAATGTTATGACTTCGCAGGACCCCCTTCCTGGAGGGGGATTGGCGGAGAAGAAAGTCGGTAGACTTAAAAAGGGGTAGAGAGGCTCCTCGCCCCCCAGTGCTGGCTTGCAACATTGATGGAGGCTGGAGACGCCCGAAAGAGAAGCCACGAGCCTTCACCGTCGCCAATGAATAACATTAAAATGTCAAACTAATGGAAACCTTATTTTTTTCGTTGCTTTCTTCACACTTGCTTATATTCAGGAAGGGGACGGTCGTTCATTGCCTCAGTTCTTCTTACAAAACCCAAGGTGGACCAAAGATGAAAGAAGCCAATTCGCCTTCCACTCCAGTTGACTCCTCGAGCAGGGGGCTGGACTAGATGACCTCCAAGGTCCCTTCCAACTCTGTTATTCTATATGTTCTAGAGACAAATTCAGAGAGTTTTCACAGAAACACGAAAAGAAACAGTTTCCCATATTTTCTCCTGGGTTGTTTACAGATTAACCATCCTGGCCTGGGATTTCCTAGTGGTCTCCCATCCAAGCAGCCCCTTCCACTTGCTGAACTGCCGCAATAAGAAGCCTGCGAAGTTCTGCCACTTTAAAACGGGAGTATCTCTACGCCATTCTCTTCTTAGGGGTGTTTTAAGCAGTGTATTTCTGAATCTCAGAAGCCGGGAAGAGGTGTGGACTTCAACTCCCAGAATT
>JAOYMU010000098.1:45424358-45439911 GCA_025802295.1 Psammodynastes pulverulentus
GGGGAGTCTTTAAAATGGTGAACATAGCTCCCCTCCCCCTGTTACTTAGTCTTTTGGGTCATCAACCAAACCTTTCAGCCATTCTTCAGCCTATTTAAGCAGCTGTTCTCCTTCAGAGGGGGGAGAAGGAGAGATTTTTTTCTTCTTAATTCTGGCCCATAATTAATCAAATACATTTCTCAGTAGTGCAACCAAAGGAGTCATTTAAAGGATGAAAAACAAGAGAAGATTGAGCAATTTAACTATAAAGCAGCTTAAAATGAATTTAAAAATATGCACCTATCTTAAGATTTTTCTTTTTATTACATGTAGATATGCATATTGGTACTTCAAAAAAAAAAAAGATACAGGTAGTCCTCAACATACGACCACAATGGAGATCAGAATTTCCATGGCTAAGCAAGGCAGTTGTTAAGTGAATCATGCCCAATTTTAAGACCTTTTTAGCTGCAGTTAAGTGAATCACTGCACCACTGATAAGGGAATCACGTTGTTGTTAAGCGAATCCAGCTTCTCCCATTGGCTTTGCTTGTTGGAAGCTGGCTGGAAGAATCTCAGATGGTGATCATGTGACACCCCCCCAGGACATTGCAACCATCGTAAATACATGCTGGTTGCCAGGCGGCTGAATTTTGATCAGGTGGTTGTGGGGAGACTTTGATGGTCATAAGTGTGAGGATCAGCCATAAGTCGTTTTTTCAGTGTGATTGTAACTTTTAATAGTTGCTAAACAGATGGTTGTAAATTGAGGACTACTTGTGAAAGAAATGGTTTATAATGTGAATAGCTTGGACTTATTATGGGTCTAAAACATTCCTTTTAATTTTCAGAGAGACGAGCACCTAATATTTTTGAAATCACAGAAAGGGTAGAAATGGGTCAGATGGCCTCCATGTTCTTCAATAAAGGTAACTACTTTTAAGCTATTAAGGCCCTGTTTTATATTTTGGATATGTTTTGTTGAGTTTTTATTTAAACCTTATCTGGTTCATTTCCTAAAACATGCTCACAGTTTTTATTTGTGGAATACTTTCAAGTAAACACAAACTAGGAAACGCTTGCACATTAATAGAGAGTGGAGTACTGCTAAATTATTGTCAAAAAGCTCTCAATTTCCCTCTATCTTCTCCTTCCCCCCTTTCCTCTTCCCCGCTCAATTTCCCCCTAAGTATAAGTTTTATTGGTGATGGCCTGGCTGAGAATATCTATATTATCCATACCTATGGCTGCTATGGAAAATAGATCAAACATATGTAAGTGATAGTTCCCAAGAGCTGGGACTGAATAAGCCTGTGTATGGAACCAGGGGCCTTTGGCCTCTTCTTCTTTTGTGTTCATAGCGAAGGTTGAAGTATCATTCTAGTCAGTGTCAACCAAGGTGAGCTAATAAGGATTGAGATGTGTTGGCTAACTTTATCTTCCTATTCTTCCAAGGGTGGCTCTTTCTGACAACATATCTAACTATTTGGTAAGAAGTAATAGTTAATGAAAGGAAGTTGTAGGCAATGTAGGGGAGTGAGATAAGGAGGTTAAATGGGATGCAAGGCTACCTTTTGTTTATGCTATTTGTATGCAGGAGTACCTTCATTCCACCATGTCTATATTTTTGCTTTCCTTTGAAGTAATTACCTTTTCAGCATTAGAACATTTTCTTACTGTATACCTTAGTATTGAATAAATGTTTTCCTTGGGAAGAAAAAAAGAGATTTTGTTTTTATCATGGATAGGAGCAAATTTTTTTATAGGGTGGCTGGAGGAGTGTTTACATTGGGAGAAATACAGCTCTGGAATAATATGGTAGCATTAATTCTCTATTTCTGCTATGAATAATTTTACACAGTAGAGGGTGCTCAGATCACATATGTGAATGCAGGTTAAGCATAGTTAATTTTTTTTTTAAAACAAATGCTTTCTTCAGTTGACAGTTCAAACAAAATTTATTCTGCTCTTTTTCGCTTATAGGCAGGTTGTGATACTAGCTTTCTTTCTCAGAGGGAAAAGTTTTAAAAAACTAATAATGAACAGTTATAGCAAAATAAAAATGCCCCTTCAAAGATAGGGATGGCCCTAATTTGCCTCATATGATTTTTCTGTTCTTTTGATCTGTAGAAAGATACCTGGGTGCATTAGAATACTTTGGAAAGATCATAGAGATTTCCAAATCCAGGCATACATTATCAAGCACCGAATTTAGGTAGGAGAATAATAAATTCTCTTCCTGCCATTCCTTCTTTTGGCTTCTTGTCTATAGAGGTTTTACATTATGGATGTCAGTATTGGCAAAATATTTTAGTGTGCACATAGTGTAGTGTTTTGAATGGTCTCTAAATAGTGTTCGGTTAGAAACACATCATAGTCTAGTAGTATAGTGATAGGAAGCAAAAATGTATGTACTGATAGAACCATGACATTTGTACATATTTATTAGCCCGTGCAGCATTGCTTTCTATAGGAATGTGGAAACCCTCTAGTTCAAACATACCTAGATAGCAAGAATTATTTTTTTTTAATATAAATGTTTGAATAATTGCCTCTTACTAAATGCTCTAGTTTCCTGATTCAGCTAGATTAAAAGTTGATTGCTTTTGTTGTTGATTTGTCTCTTTTGTCTGGGTTAAATGCAATTGCATCTTTTTACAAAAAGAAATTAGGGCAAGTAGTCCTCGACATATGAGAACCATTGCGATCAGAATTTCCATTGCTAAGCAAAGTGGTTGTTAAGTGAGTAATGTCTGTTTTTTTTTTTTTTACCATTTTTGCCACTGTTATTAACTGAATTATTGCAGTTGTTAAAGAATTGTTTAGTTGTTAAGCAAATCCAGCTTCCCCCATTGACCTTGCTTGTTGGAAGCCGGCTGGGAAGGTTACAGATAGTGATTACATGACCCTAGTACACTGCAGCCATCGTCAAAACGTGCTGGTTGCCAAGCACCTGAATTTTGACCACATGACTGTAGGGATGTTGCAACTGTTGTAAGCGCAAGCACCATCATAAGTCACTTTTTCGATGCTGTTGTAAGTTTGAATGGTTGCTAAACGAATAGTTGTACATTGAGGAGTACCTGTACTGCTTGAAAAATCAAATTTCTCAAAGTACATGGTTTTGCAATTGTCTTCCCTGCTGTTCCCTTCTGATTTCCCTCAGTTTTCCTTGGAGGTTATTGGGTGTCAGAAATTCCCAACCACTACCCATCATTTCCAATTTGCTCTTTCCTTGCCTCACTTTGGCATTTGCCAGGCTTCCTGCAACTGAGGAAATTCTGCATAACTTTTTCAGTAAATGAAATCAGCACTACATCAATTACTTGCTTTTAAGAGCTAACTTCTGACCTTGCTTTCTGTGTGATGTAGTTTTAGAACAGGCTAAAACAAATTTATGCAGTCACGCTGAATATGTCTAATATAATGCCCAATTAAAACCTGGCAAGATTTTCTACCGGGATAAAAAGATATAGTGCAGGCAAAGAATAAGATTTTCAGAATATCATGTTCTATTATAATTGCTGTTACACACAGACGAATTATAGGTTTGTTAAAAAAGAAAGTCTTTGTGTTTGCTGCACATCCTTCACATTTCCTTTGGTAATCTTATAAGAATCAGTGCTTGTCAAATTTTTATCTTACCAATTTAAGCTAAGACACATAAGACTTCAAGCTGTACTTTGTAGGGAATTGGTACGGAGTCTTAAAGAGAAAGAAAGTCTTCTGACAATTTCCATGAAAGGTGTCTAACTCTGAAGGATAGCTTGGCCTGCTCTAACAGGGATTCTGAAGTCATTTATTGTAGTAATGGATTCTAGGCATATATGTCATGTCCCACTCCTGGAGAAATCCATTGATCTTCCTTTTTGTGTGTCCAGTAATGAAAGTATCAATCAAGGAAGGCCCATGACTGTTTATAAAACAGCACTGGCCCAATGTTTACCTTAATTGAAAAAAACAACAACAACAAATGGCAAAACAAAACATAATTTTTATTGTAAAAATTAATATGAAACACTCACTACTTTTGTTGAACAATTAAGAAAGGGAAGCCAAAGTGTTTTCAGGAGAACCACAAGATGGCTAAATAGCAATGGTTTCAACTCTTAACCCTAGTGAACTGACGCATCTAATATTTGCAGACAATTACCAATCTTCCTGGGAAACTGTGATCCAAAAGAAACCAAGTCTGTATAGTTTCTCCAATGATGCCAGCTTAACCTTACAGTTAGATCTCACTAGATCAGGGGTGTCAAATTTGCGTCATCCCAACGGTGTCACGTGACGTATTGGGACTTTCCCCCCCTTTGCTAGACTGGGCAGGGGCAGGGCCAGGGCCAGCATGTGATGCATCTGGCCTGAGGGCCGTGAGTTTGATACCCCTGTGCTAGATCAACACTATGGCAAAGGTAAATGTAGATATAGAAGAACAAACCGAAATTGCTGCTTTCTTTCATAATGCCTTGGTGGCGCAGTGGTTAGAGTGCTGTACTGCAGGCCACTTCTGCTATTGGCTGCCTGCAATTTGGCAGTTCAAATCCCACCAGGCTCAAGGTAGACTCAGCCTTCCATTCTTCTGAGGTGTGTAAAATGAGAACCCAAATTGTTAGAGGCAATATGCTGACTCTGTAAACTGCTTAGAGAGGGCTGTAAAGCACTATAAAGCGATATATAAGTCTAGGTGCTATTGCTATAATCTTCTCAATTATATTGTAACTGTAAATAACCAAATTTTAGTACCTGAACCTGCCACATATTTACATCTTATCACAGTTCCCAAATTTAGGAGAACTTTATTTTTAGTTTGATTTCATGTTCTTCCCACTGCTGTCCTGAAAGGGAAATACAGGAAACCCCCATATGAAACCCGATATGAAATACTAGTTAATTAACTGGTGATCAATTTCTTTTATTGAAATTCCTGGGGGACTCTAATAGCTTTAATCTGCATTATCTATAAAACAATAAAGATGTGTATTTATCTAAAAGTAGCAAAGTTTTGCTATTTTATGTGTAAGCTTCCTGTATAAATGATTAGAGTAGTTCTTGTTGTTAGAAGATAGTTTTCATTTTATTGATTGTATTTTTATTTATTAGTTAATGACAGAAATAAAGTTCTGTCTGTCAAATGAATACAGAATATTAAAACAGAAATATGTTCTTAGAATTACTTTAAATCATAAGCAGGAGTGAAGGCATAACCATTTTTGTAGCCCAGAGTCAGGTGAGCATCTTTGTTTTATTTTCTATTTAAGTATCTAGATTATAATCTAGTGAACTAAAATCCCTGTCAGAAGCATTACTAAATATATATTCAAGTCTGGAATCAAATATCTAAACAGTGACCAATATATTTAGTTGGTTTAATTTTAACAATGAACAATAGCAGCCCTTTCATAATCCTTCTATCTTACATGTTGACCTTCTAAAAGGTATTATCTATACATTGATTTCTTTTGTAGAAATCAAGCTTTTGAGTGATGATTATTTTTTTAAAAAAATAATTCTTAATATCATGCTTGCTAAGAAAGTTTTTTGGCCAATAAGTTTCAAGGTTATTTTATCAAAAAAGAAAATCTCTTGCTTTGGTTAATGATGATGCATAAGAAATGTCAATCTGAAAAATGGACCGTTTGAAGAATGATACTCTAATTTTACTGTATATCTCTAATTATATTACAGCTGTTCCTAATTCAGTTTTTCCCCAAGAATCCGAGTATTAGTTTTTAAAATAGCTGCTATCTTGTTCTTACATTGACTGAGGTATATTCAAAATACCCCTCTAGGAGATTATCACCTTGATATGGTAGAAAGGCTCAGTAACTTCAAATAACCTTGAAAGTGAGGTTAGTACCTATGAGTTCCTTAAAGATCAGCTTTACAGGAAAGTTCAAAGGTGTGTGTGTGTGGGGGGGGAATGAATTTAAGGGCTCCTTAGGCTCAGTAACTGGCAAAGAGGTGGCTGTCTGGGTGTGAAAAAAACTAAACCACCTTTCAAAAGAACTGTAAGTCAAGGTAATGGATTATGACACGTAAGAAGCCTGGACAATTAAAAATTTAAGATGGACAAAACTGAAAGGTATTAAATATGACATTTTAGGAATAAGCAATACAGCTATATGAAATGCAGCTATATGAAAGAATGAAGTGGCAATAATAATTTTTAAAAAGATGTCCTTAAATATGTGGGTGGCTGTAACTGAGTAAATTTTGTAATCCTATCTAGTGGCATTAGTTTTATTCATTGAATATCAATATTACATCAGTTGATATATTTTTAAGATGGCAGGATTCACTGAATCAAATATAAGTTTAAACCATTTTAGATATGAATATGCTATCACTTAACTGAAAGTAAAAATGACTTAATGAGCTGATGATAAAAGTGAAAAATTGGGTTTAATATTAACTCTTAAAGAAAATTAAAATGAACCAGCAGGCTTGAACTTACTGTTGGTAGTGAAGAAATGAAGGTAGTAAGTAGTTTGCTTTCTTGGATGCAGAAATAAAGACATATGAAAAACTGGAGAAATCAAAAGGAGATTAAGTCCAAGAAAGAAGCCAGTGTAAACCTAGTAAAGATCATGAAGGATAAAAGCATTTCAATAAAACCAAAATAATAATTAAAATGATAGTTTTCCCTGTGGTAATGTATATTTCTGTATACTGGGCACTAAAAGAGAGAGAGAGAGAGAGAGAGAGAGAGACAGAATTGTCTTTGAGTTAAGGATTTGGAAATGATTTTTAAGATTATTATGGATTAAATAAACATTGGCTATTCCCTTGAGGTGATGATTGACAAGCAAAAATACACAAATTTCAAGCATGTGCTGTGAGCAGATAGTCTAGTGAAAAAATGATTTTTTCAATGTATGTTAACACAGAGATATGCGTTTCATTTCAACAGTATTGATACAACATAACAGATTTTATGTAGTACTTACATTTTGTAGTGCATTTTGTGTGATTGAAATAAACATAAATGTACATTTCACATTTGGGAAAAGTAAGCACATTTGTAGATTTACCACTACCTCAAATACCTAAAATTAGAAATGCACCAGATCATGTACAAATGATTAGAACATTATTAGAGACAATCTTGAATGAACCTGCCTTATTGAAACCTCAGATATTTTATTTAATTTGCTCTTTGTTGTTGAAGTGTGAGGTATCACTGTGTCTAGATTAAAAAAACTCTCGTAATCTTCAAAAAGAAGATTATAGCACATATGAGTCTGGGAAAGGGATTTAAAAAGATTGCCAAACAATTGTACATCAATCATTCCACTGTCAAGAAAATGATTAAGAAGTGGGGAAAAATTCAAACAAGTGCCACCTTGCGCAGAGCAGGCCATCCCAGCAAGTTCACAAGATGCCTAAAAGATCCCTAAACCCCACCAGAATTTTACCATGTAACCTGTAGGTAACTCTCATTACTATTGGTGTCAAAGTGCATGAGGCTTCCATTAGAAAGAAGCTGCACAAATTAGATCTGCATGGGAGGAGAAAACCATTGCTTGCTGAAAGAATTTGAGGGCAAAACAAAAGTTTCCTCATGACTGGGGCTTTTGGTATAGTGTTCTGTGAGATAAAGAATTGAGATATTTGGTCACAATATCAGAAGGCATGCAAAAAGCCAAAGCCATCGTTTTATCAGAAGAAACTGATTCTAATTGTAAAGCAAGCGGTGGCAAGGTTATGGTATGGAGTGCTTTGGTGTCCATCATAGAATCTATTGTTCATTGTGCCAGAGGGTGTTTGGGGATAACGTGGGATCATCTGTCAAAAGCTTAACTAAAAATGGACCTTGCAACATGACAATGGCAATAACCATTCTAGTAAACCCACCAAAGAATGGCTGAAAAAAAAGGGGTGTGTGAAATGGAGAGTTCTGGAATGGTCAAGTCAAAGCCTGGGTCTAAATCCCATCAAGATTCTGTGGAGTGATTTGAAACAACTTGTGCATGCAAGAAATCCCTCCCAACATTGCACAGGATGAAAAAAAATCTGCATGAAGGAGTGAGGAAAAAATTACTCCTATTCAATGTCAGAAACTGGTAGACAGTTATAAGAAATGACTACTTGAAGTTGTTTCTGCCAGAGTGGGTAATAATCAAATATTAAAGGTGGACTTATTTTTTATATGGAAGGCAATGGCCTATCTGTTAATTTTATATTGAATAGATAATTTTTATACTGTAGGTTTTTGTTCAGTTATATCATCTTTTTATATTGATGTGTCTACATTGGCTAAAAAGGAGGGGGTTTACATGGGTATACTTGTTCACATGACTATAAAAGACTAGCAAAACCAATTAAGTTTTGGGTGGACGAGAAAAATAAAAGCAGGAGGAGACAGTAAGTAAAGTAGAAGGACAGAGTCAAGGTGATCACTGGGATGTCCTTTGAAGGGCTTATTAGTAGAGGCAGATTAAAATGGTAAAATAGTGAATCTGTGGCCCAAATTCACCAGAGTCAAGATTCAACCTGATATGACGGTGTAGGACAGATAGGGAGGAATCTAACCACCATATTGCAAGAACACAAACCAGCAGTTAGATGAGGAGACCCAAACTCATTGGTAATTTCACATTGCAATGAACAAGGACATATGTTCAATTTCATAGCTACTAAGATTGTTGGCCAAGCAGGAACAAAAATAGCCAGGCAAATAATTGAAGCCTGCAAAATAGGCCCCTTGACAGTCAATAGGAGTACTAATTTACCACCAGCTTATCAGATATTAGTCGCCAAGAACTTGGCAGCTCAAGGAAAAAACAGGCAACGATTTATTAGTCGGCCATCAGCATCTCAATCAACAACTAAAAAGCCACACACAACCAGGCACCACATAAATACTATGCATAAAATAGCTCAGAGCACACATTCTGGTAGAGAGAAGTTCCCTGATGATTGACTCCAGCATGAGTCTGAAAGCTCGGAAGAGTAAATCTCTGGTCCCGGTGACCGACCCTGGTTGGGTCAACGTGATAACTAACTGTTCTAGAAAGTTGAAAGTGTTGTCTTGATGAGGCAGTCATAGCTTGACTTTAAATTTGAATGTTAGTCCAAACTCATTTTCTTGTCAGTTTCATGAGACTAATTTCTCTTTCTGCTAATTAAGAGTATTTTTTCTCTAATGGGACTATTCAATTTAGCATTTACAAAAAGGCTGACAAAAACCCATTATAGTTTAATAAATAATATACATGAATAATGACTTTAATGTTCAAGTTTTATTTGGTTTTAGATTAATTTGAATTTGTTTTTTTTTCTTTGCATAAGATTTTAATAAGCATTTATAGCTGCAGTTGTTTGTACATTTAGCTGGGGGAAAAGCTGCAATAGGTCTTAAAGAATTAATGAATATTTTAATCTATTTACTATTTTAAAAATAATAATAAAGCCCAAGCTGGGAATAAATATGCTTTTGATTACCATGCTGCTCTTGTCTCATTTTAATATTATGAATATCTAAATGTGGGGACATAATTACTGATAATTACTGCAGAGAAATAGTTCTGCTTTTATTCTACTGATAAACATATCAGTATTTATAGCTAGTATTTTGTGTTTTTCATTGCTTTTTATGCCTTCCTCTTAAGTTACACTAATAATTTTTAAGAACCAAAATATTTTTAGGAGAAGGGGGAAAAGAAGAATATGTTGTAGGCATAAACAAGATTTTTTCTGATTTCCATCTATTAGCATACTCTAAAATTATTTGTCTTATTATGAAATATCATTGCTTAGAACCACTTCTGGGCTATACAATGGCACAGATATACTAGCAGTAAATGAATTGATGACTCTTTCTATTGTAGTTATATAATGAATGGAGGTTTTATAAATGGGATGGCTATTCTACTGCACTGCCCACTTAACTGCAATATACAATTAGCAGTTGAAACTGGCATACACTGTGCTTTTTGCATATATTGTGAGATGCATTAATTCATGATGGTACATATTTTAGTGGGCTTTGACAGAATACTTCCCCGGAAAGTAGAAAGTGAATTTCAACTAGTATTACAATTTGAACTTGCTTATGCAACAGACTCTTCGCACCTAGCATCATTGGTTTAAGTTGGATGTTGCAGTCAAAGTCTGATCTCTGGGTATGACTATAAGGAACCCTCAAATAAGTATCTAGAGAGGAACATGTTGTAAGGCAAGTGAAAAACAGACCTAAGCAGGCATAAATATATTGGTGATTACTGGAGTTCATCAATTTGTTTAAAACATACATATAATCTACATTGATCATGTTTTAGTATATCATGCATAGAGGAAACTAGAAAGTTTGTCACCCACTAATGAGCCAGATGCTTCAAACAAATGACTGCCTGTCCAAGCTTTGCATCAGGTCAGGCTTCAACATACTTATGGTACTGATTCACAAAATAATTTGGTAGGAACCTCTCAGGAAGTGAGACAAATTATGATGGGGAAAATATATGCTAACAGTTATAAGAATTAATACTGCTGAACAGTGGCATAGGTGAATAGTGCTCAGCTCCATTTATCTTTTGAGCAAAGTGTTCTGAAGACATACAAGACTTTTTCTTTGACTACATTTAGAAGACATGTAGTTGCTGAGCACACCATGTTGTTTCTGTTTGGGGAGATATTTTTTTTTTAATGTAAAAGGCATTATTTTGACCAAGAACGAGGGTTGCTATTTGTTGTAGTACTTGTATTTTTCTACCGGTGACCTTGACTGATCTCAATACTTGAGTAGAGTCAGATGTGTTTTATACTCAAATGGGAGACTGTCAAGAAAAATAAGGATAATTAATAGGCTAGATTAGAAGTCAAAACTCAGAAGAAAAAGTTGGCAATTTGTTTACTTTTTATTTAAATTGTTCATTTATTTATCTGAGCAGGCATGGAGTTAATCCAGTACCTCAACACTGGTGAGATACATTTGGAAATGTATTGTTGCCCAAAACATATAGAGACATATTTATGAAATCAAGCATTAAACTTGACTGAAGAATACTTTGTTTTAATGTGCATGTGTATACAGTATGTATACAGTCTGTGCATATGTATATAACTGTAGGCACGTATATTCCATCCTCACAAATAGATTGTGGAAGACCATTCCTAGTGTTAAGCTGAATATACTCCATTTTTTAAATTTCTTATATTCCTTTTTTCTTCCCGTCTTTGAATTAATGCCTTCTGTCCTTGGCCTGATTACTTTGAAAATGAAATATGTTTAGATTGAGTTATTTCAGTTCCTTTTTGAAAAACAAGCTGATGTGTTTTGGAATTCCTTTATCTTTCTTGATGTCTGATCATAAAAGCTTCTTTGCATACCAATAATTTTGTCCCCAAATTGTAAAGAAAAAGTATTGCATCATAGCCTTTTATAAATCATACGGTAATTTGGCAAGATTAGAAACATATCCAGTTTTGGAAACTGGAAGTAAATGCTGGTTTTCAGAAAATCGGTTGCAAAACACATCCTGGAAATCTGTCAATGTTTTGTAAATGTGGCCCAGTTGCCAGGTGCCCAAAGTGAAATCACATGACTGTAGGAATGGGGGAAACCATCACAATTTCGAATCCAGGTTGTAAGTACTCCCCAGGTAGAACTTTGGAACTTCGAACCAGTCTGAAGTCAAGGACTACCTGTAGTCCATCAAAGAAGGTTACCGTATGCTTTGATAAAATGAAATTTCAATATGATCATATAGCACCTTTCATAATTTTTATATACTCTGAGTGAAATAACAGATGCAAATTGTAGTCCAATGAAGCAGGTATTCTATTCTAGGTTGTAGAAATCTGCTAATAGGTTGCATATTATAGGGCAGTGTAAAAGTACTGTGTGTGTGTTAAGATCCCTTCACTTCTGCCTGGAAGTTTGCCATAGTGAGAGCCTTATATTTAATGTAACATTTTGAAATACTTAATTATCGAAAACAATGTTACAGATTTTAAGATACTAGATAGGGTACCATATTTTTGCCTGTAAGATTTCATTCCACTATGCATTGATTAGATTCTTTTTTTCAAGCAGTGTTTTGGGTCCATTTCATTTCAGCATCCATGGGTTCTAAAAAAGTAACTTTCAACAAAAAATGACTAAAATATTAAGCATTTTTTTTAAAGTAATGTGATACAATTTTGTGAATGGCAATAGTTTATCTTTTTTCATTTTTCTTTGTAGTGGGAGTGAATTTATTTTACTTCTGTATAATCATCTATTTATATGGTGATCTCGCCATCTATGCAGCTGCTGTCCCAGTTTCTCTCATGCAAGTGACTTGGTAGGTATGCATTTGATAACAATATTGTGGATGTATTCATTTTCTAAAAAAGCTAAAAGATGTTGTAGTTATTTCATATTGATGGTTTTGACTTTGTATTGATGTGCTTGCTTCAATTTCTATCCCAGTTTTCAAGTCAATTTCAGTATACAAAACTTAAAAGAGCCAGAATGTACTTAGAAACCATTGTTAGAAATAATTATGAATCCAGATCACAATGATAATGAGCAGGAAAGGAGAAGGACTCTGTTACAGTGGCAATGGGTATGCCATTGGGAGACTTGAAGGTTGAGGACAGATCATCTTGGAGAAGATCTATCCACGTGGTCTCTAAGAGTCGATAACACACACATCAAATTAATGACAATTTTAGTGTCTGGATGTATTTGTTTGCAGCTCAAATTGTTTCTCAGATAGTCTGCAAGCTATTTAGGACTTTGAAAGTGAAAACCAGCACTTGAATTCCTGAAAAATATTTGTCAATGTATGCAAATATTCAAGGCAAGCTAAATGTACCAGTTAGTAATCTGAATGCTGAATGCAGTCTAGGGCAGCCCACATAGAATATATTATAATGATAAGAAGTAATTGCAGAATGGAAAACCATAGCCATAACCAACTAGCCAAGGAATAGTTGCAATTGTCATACTAGCTATATCATCTGCTGCTTAAAAAGTTGTTATTGCTTGATCTGCAACTGTTTCCTGGACCTACTTGTATGATAGGGTGTATATTTATGAATAAGGGTCTCTTCACATATTCAGATGAATATTAATACTCTGTTTTGCTTCTTTTTGTCAGTACTGTGACTAGCAATCATTCATGCAGTGTGGAAGATGGGACAAAGTATAATGACACAGACATGTGCTGGGGGCCAATCAGGAGGATTGATGCTTACAGAATTTATCTGGTAGGTATCACTAACCAAAGGCACAGTATGAATTTTGCTTTGTTCTTAAACAACATAACATTGTGAAAGAATGATTGATTTAAATTTTAAGGGTATATTCTGCTGCTGTTTTCAGCCTCTTTCTCTTCCTTTTTTTCTCCTGGAAGTTTGTTAACTTTATACCTTTCTGTAGGTCAGCCTTGTACTGTAGTAGCCCCTTGAGATACACATAGGTGGTGGAAAATTAATGATACTTTTCAGTGGAAATTACCTCAGTCTCAACTCATATTTATCAGGCTGTCTACACACTGCACTTTAGGCACGGTATCCTGTTGAGTGTTAGCTTTGGCTAACGATAGTGCTTCCTTCCTAATTTTCCTCTTTTCCTGTATAACGCAAATAGCTGTACTTTTCCAGGCCAGAAATAGTTACAATACTAATGAAGCGACGAAAGCTTGAAAGGGGCTGTCAGACTACCTTGGAAAAGCAACTTAATACTGGAAAAGCAACTGAATTGTATTAATATTGCTACCAAGAAATATTAGATGCTTCATATACTTCAGCAGTTAAAGTAGGATTGCTCGTTGTATATTGGCATTTTATAAATGAGTGTGATTTTTAGCAAATATGTTCACTGATCCTGCTTTACCAATATTTCAGTATATATTAAAAGATTTTACCAAAGCAGGCATGTGTAAATTTTCAGCTTGGGATCCATTTCATTTTATTCCAAACTTGTGATATACCAGTTGAAGCAACATGTGAAAAATATGCTGCATGCTTAAAAAAAAAACTGAGCCCAGGAATGTGTTTCAGTATTTGAACTAATGTTATTCTTTCTATGGAGAAGTCAACTATCTATCTTGATTTTAGAAGTATAATTTAAGATGTTAAAAGAGATATTTTTTTGCTGTTGTAGTTAATCAGGTGACAGACTGAGGAGTTTGCTTGTCTACTGCAGTTTATCCAGAGATTACCCACTTCATACCTCTATTGTAATGTTTGTCATGAATTTAGTTTGACATTCGGCTGTTAGTTGGTAACAGTCAAGCGTTAAACGTATTAGGGAAAAGAGTGATAAAACAAAAATCTTTTTTAAAAGTGTGTCTGATTTTATTGCTAAAATCATGGCAGTCACAGATGGTAAGTAAATCATGCAGATGGCAAAGAAGAAACAAACCTGAAGCAATAAATACAGTTTTCCTTCAGGGTACTCTGTGCATCTTAAACTTTGTTCCTGCACTCCTGACTAGATTATTACTATGAACAACACGCTTCTGGAGGATGGCTGACACACAGTAATAATGCTGAAACAGGAAGAAAGCCTTGGTAATATTAAGAAATGCCATAGTCTGGTTAATTATTTAAAGGAAGTATTGTTTTATTAAATTTTGTCTAGGCCTGTTTTTCCAAAATTTTTATACCACTGAAGGTTTCTTTTATACTGAGTTTCAGTAACATTTTGATCCAGCAGAAGGAAAGGCGTGCAAGCATTAATTATGGCCTGTATCTCTGAGATATTACACCTATAATTAATTCACAAGGTAATATTTTAAACCAGGCGTTGAAGAAAATGTTTCTTTATGGAAACAGTAGGTTAAGTATTCTGTGAAAGCAATAATAGCCTATAATAATACAGTTCTGTAACACTGTCTTTCCTTTGTAATGCATTTGGCATCTTTAGTGTTGCAGCTTTAACAGTATGTAAAAATTGGTAGTGGAATCAATGAACCTTCTGTATTCAATTGCTGACTGAATCTAAACTATTAGGAAGAATGATTGGGTTGAGTATTTCAGAATCATTGCTCATGGCCTGAGGCGCATTCATACTTTGAGATGAAGTGTTTAAAATCAAACAACCTGATTCCCAAAGTTGCATGTGATCTCTTTCCTTTATGGGCTTCAGAGCTTCATATGACCACTGCAGCAGTAAACCAGCAATATGATATTATATGATATTATATGACAATAAATTGTAATATAAAGTTGATCTCATATTTTAAAAACCTTCCAAACCTCACCCAAACACAGGTTAAAAACAGCTAGCATAAGTTTGCTCCCATGTGTTACACCTTTCCCACGTTTTTTAAAAAAATTACTTCATTATTCTGTATACTGTGGCTTTTGCTCTATTAAAAAAGAGGAAGGGGGGGGGAGAGAAGAAACAGCAGCAGTAATAGTGAAATAGAATCCTTGGCCACCCCTCAAAGTTGTCCTTCTCTGATCTAGATCACTAAAGATTTTCCCCATTTTCCAGTTTTCCCGTTGACAGTTGTATGCACTGTTGCAAAAACAGTTACCTAATAGGTTCATTGGGAAGGAGAAAATAAGGGTTCCAATTGAATCCACTATCATTTTCAGTAAATGTGGTAAAGATTTCAGTGTATGTGAGTTTGTT
>JAOYMU010000098.1:45574129-45585752 GCA_025802295.1 Psammodynastes pulverulentus
ACAGACAGACAGACAGACAGACAGACAGACAGACAGACAGACAGACAGACAGACAGACAGACAGACAGACAGACAAATAATGGATGGACGAATAAAATACCAAATCCAATCTGAACATCTGGATAGCTGTGTAATGCACCATAATATATTTTTAAAAATGTTTACATAAGTAAAAGCAAATATAAAGAAAAAAAAATGAAGAAAAAAGAGAAAGAAAGAGAAAGAAGAAAAACAAGTGCAAAAGCAAAGCAGAATAAGAAAAAAAAATAGTTAAAAAAACAAGAAAAAATATGCTATTTCTGACCTTCTTTTCATATACTCATTATTCCTTCTTCCTCTCTATATTACAAAAATCTCTTCAGTCAAATCTGATATCTTTACAATCAGTTCCTCCACTGTAAGAATTTCACTGTCCCTTCAAAAAAGCTGATTCATTAAATGAAACATAAAAACAAAAATCCTAAGATTCACCATTCAGAGTGAAGTGGCAAGTAATGGCTCATAAGGGCCAGGACTTACTACAAATTCAGAATCAGGATGCTTCTGAGAATTTTAGGTTGGTAGCAGAATCGAGTTCGTTAGTCCTTTTACACAATAATCCATTTTTTGCTTTCCCTAAGCAATCAAATTTAGGGTAGAAAAGTACATTACAATAAACTTAAGGAGATGGTATGCTGCCTTTATCATCAAGACAGTTGTTAATAACATCTGTGACAGCTTATGGACCCAAGAGGAGAGGAAAGAACGTAAGGAGGGCCTTGATGGATCAGGCCATTGAACCCAGGATCCTCTGTCACCAAATGGGCACACATCAGATGTATCCAAGATTTTTATCAATAGGACTGGGGGGAATCATATGATATTTAGCATACTATCCAGGAACAGGAGAAGATGTCATAGGAAAGAGGAAAAGGTTGGAGCTCCTGCAGTTGGAGGAAAATCTACCAGGAAAATCTACCAGGAAAATCTCATAACTTCCTCCTTACAAGGAGGCTTGGAATACTGTTTGTTTTCATATTTTTAATACTATTAATATTTTTAATACTATTGCATGGAATGGTTTCAAATTTACTTCCTGACTGATAGAAGGAGGCCTCCCTTCCCATTCTCATGTTTATTTTTGCTATTGAAAATTGAGCATTTTTGCAGACTTTTGAGGGAGGTAAACTGAAGACATCTTCATGAAAACAGAACCAATGAGCACAGTAAAGACCAAGGAACCGGTAAGTAGACTGATCCCTTGGAACCTCTCCAGATAAGGAGAGGATGAGAGACCACCCACTTGTGCTCCAGATGGCTGCTTCTCATGAGGAGACTGCAAGACAACAGTTTCCCACAGGTTTGAGTACACGGGATGAAGAGACTATAAATGGAATAAGGGTCCAGATAAATTTGGAAAATTGTCTTTTACTCTAAGATTCTGAAATTTACTATAAAAAATAAATAGCTTCTTGTGGGAAACAGACTTGTTTTAGCTATCCTGGTTATGGTTAGGTCATAACAAAAAGAAATTACTTTATGTTTTTGGATACTGGCCACAAGAGGAGACTAAAGATTCTAAGCAGAAGGGAAAAAATTATAAGCCTGTTCATGATGTCAGTTAAAATTGGGACTTACAGAATGACACAAAACATTATCACATCAGAAACATTAAAGAAGATCTTTGAAGAATGAAGCCAGAAACATCTATGGTATTAGTTTTCAGTTTAAATTTATTAGGGGAAGAATGTAACTTTCTCTATCGAGCATGAACATTGATGACACAATCTTGATTAGAGAATTGCTGAGGTCAGCAACAGGCAAATGATTAAAAAGCTCAGTCTCTGGGTCCCAACATGGATGAATGCAGATTGATTGCTAGTGCCAGCTACTTACCTCCCTTCAACCAGCCAATCTGCAAACCAGGTTATCCACTATATGCTTCCAGGAATCACTGATTATTCACACCGCTCAGCCTGAAGCAGAAACATGAACCTATTCCCGGTTCTGTTCAACACTGACCAAGGAAATCCACTTTCAAACTCTTTGATATTTTAAATCACAGCTAGATAATCTCAATTTTGCAATCCTGAGAATCTGAATTTAACTGCAGAATTCTGATAGCACAGCTACAAAGTAGCATGGCTTCTTGCTATTTCAGGAAATAGTGGTCAAAATAGGACAAATACACTTTAAATTGCAAACTGTTACTCCCAATCGTTTCTCTTAAACTTGGGAACAAAAAGAGTAATCTGTTATTCCCCCACATACATAAAATAGCCATACTTGTTTTGCATGACCACTCTACCTTGGCTTGACTTCAATCATGAAGATTACCCATGTTTCAGAGGAAACAGCATTTTCTGCTCATCTAAGACTATCAATGTTTTATTTTCAAACATCATTACAAAATTACAGCTATTTTTATTAATATGAAGCAGGGATTCTTAGCCTGGGGTCTACAGACTCTTGGGGAATCCATGAATAAATTTCATGGGGTCCATGAACTGGGATGGATAAAATCCCTTCATTTTCATATCCTATAACTGAAATTTAGCTTTCCATTCGGCAATGAATATATGCAACAAAATAATATATGGCCTCTAGATTTCAAAACTGTTTGTTAACTTCAATCTCGTTATCTAAAACCAATATGCCCTTAAAAAGCACACCCGATATATGTGGTTGAGTGAAGTACTCTCAAATGAAGCCATAGTATCTGGTGTAAAATACGTTGAATTTGAAGCCAATAAATGACAATAGTCCTAACGTAGATATAGCAATGGAAATTTTTTGTTTATTTTTTATTTCCTTCTTACTTGCAACTTTAAAGGCCCTAGGTCATGCCAAAAGAGGGTGAAAGGCTGGTAAGAGTAGGAACAATTTGCAGCTAACTAGCATTTTGACTGTGGCATGCAGGAGTAAATTTCCCTATTTCAAAATTGAGATCTCCATTGACTGATAATCATTTTCATCAATCAAAACAACTTTTACTTCTAGTATCACCTTAGGAAGTGCACAAATAGCATTCCAAACAAATGGCAACTATTCTTCCATCCATGACCTAATATCCATCATGTTTGTGTTCATTTTATGCAAATTTAGTTAACAGCATGAGATCAATTAAAATATAGCAATTCCATTTGTGTATCCTGTTCTTTATATGCCTCCACTAGGATTCATATTGTTTCAGATAGAGGTACAGAGTATGGGGAGTATATTTTATCATATTACCAGTGCCAATCATTCTTTGACCCACACTGGCTGGGAGGGATGAAACCTATAATCCGACACATCTGATGGGCAGCACATCAGGAAAGATTGCACAGTAGCTTCTTCTGGGCAATGTGGTTGAATTGAAAGCCATCCCAACACTTCTGACTTGAATGCTAGACTTGGTCCCTCGCCCCATGCTTTAGAGGGGTTGCCTATCCTGAATTCATCCTTTAATTTGGAAACTATTCAAAGCTTTCAGCAGCTACTATTTCACCATTCCTTCTTTCATGGAAAATCCAACAGAGTGAAGAATTGACGTCTTCCAAGCATACCTTCTAAAGAAAGAACACCCTCCCTCAGATGTTCACCCAAGTTGGATAAACATCTCCATCTTATCAGTGTACCAATAAGAAGATAGAAGCAGCAGCAATATTGGACAGACAAGTGACACACAGGTTCTGCTACTGAGGTAGACTCTTGGCTGATAGCTTTTAGTTTCAGTTAACCTAAACTTTAAGGCTTAAACCTAAATTATTAAACCCACTTCAACATTTATCTGATTCCCTTGGTGAATCATGGAAAGTGGACATCAGGGCTCCAAATTTCATTATCATAATCATGAAGTTAATAGATCGTGCCTCTCTGTCCACCACAGATAAGTAGGATTAAATCTCCCCTAATTCCTAGGCAACACAATCAAAGACTGAGGGGTGGCCTGGTCTGGAATTGTGGAGAAGTTGTCAATCCTATCTGAAGCACACCAGATTGGAAAATACTTTATGATGAAACAGAAGGCAAGTAAAAACAAACAAAAAACAATGAATAATGGTGGACAGTGAAGCAAGCAATTAATTTGAGGATAAAATTAATGTAACTGCTGTTTTACATGAGAAAACATGTTGGGGTTTCTGGGAAAAGATATACATTGGAAGCCAGCCCCCTCCTCCCTTTCGCAAGCCAGCCCTCTGTTGGCTCCAGGTCTGCTTTCTCCTGTTCCATCCTTTGAATTCTTCCCTTTCATTTACCTTACGGAGGAGTTGGTCTGTTTCCGGCAAGGGACTGTATTGCGGACACATACTCCAGTGGAAGGATCTGTGTTCTCCACAATCACAAATGGTCTTTCTTCAAGGGTAGCCACTGTGAGGTGGCGATTATCTGACATGGGCTGCAGGAAGGATCCATAGCGCGGCCACACTGGATATTCCATGCGGATAATTCCCTTTTCCCATTTCCCCACCTGTGCAGTAGGAAAGGAGCGGGGGATGCTGTTTGAACATGAAAATAGAGTGCTCTCGGATTTGTATATACTATTGTCAACAGGATATGTAAATAAGGCTCCTTGAGAATTGTTATCATCATCGTCGTCAACAACATCAGAGGGGGAGAAGACTGTATGGAAGAAGAGCCAACTCTCTTTCTTACTTTATAGCTTCAAGCAAACCAGCAGCGTGAAGTGATCCCTACAAGATTAGAATATATATAGCAGGACAGATTCTAGACCTCTGGGACTAGGTACCATTGACAGTCTTTCCTTCACCCAGAAAAATATCTATAGCCTTTGGGTAATCATAATCTAGAACAATTTGCCAAACAGTTTGACAGTAATCACTGAATAATGAGTGATCTGAGACTATTAAGGTTCCATCTGTTTTATATGGATACAGCAGTTAGACATTTTATTTCTATCATCCTCATGGATGGTGATCATTTTTGCACTCGTGCTGCAAATGGCATTAAGCTACAGCACTTTGCAAATAGATATTTCTATATTAGCTTTAAACTGTGCTGGATTTTTAAATGACCCCATGGAAGTAGTCTGGGTAATTATATTTATTTACAAACATTGGAAATGAATGGGATGTAACTCCTAGCAGAAAAAATTGGATTTAAAATAGAGTAATGGGTACATAATTTTTGTTGTTGTTGTCCCGGGAATATTTGAGCCACTCCAATAAGTAATTATAAAATGGACAACCTTGCCATTAAGCGTGTTCTCATTAGGCCTTCTGCTCTCCATTTGCTCTGTCACTTGTATTCTTCTTACTTAGACACTGCAGCCAACCATTGAGTACTGCACCACCCCAGAAAACTTGAGGGCTAATGTATTATTTTTGTTACTGAAGAAACAATTGTTCAAGAAAAAATATTATCATGGCATAGGTTAAAATAAAGAGCTGTGGTGGCATAGTGGTTATAATGCAGTACTGCAGGCTACTTCTGCTGACTGCTAGCTGCCAACAGTTCAATTCTCACCAGCTCAAGGTTGACTCAGCTTTCCATTCTTCCAAGGTTAGTGAAATGAGGACCCAGATTGTTGGGGGAAATATGCTGATTCTATAAACTGCTTACATAGGGCTGTAAAGCACTGTGAAGCTGTATATAAATCTAAGTGCTATTGCTATTACCACTCTACTTATGCATGGAAAGCAAGGGGGGAGGAATCTATTTATCAATATGCTAGGATAGTCATCCCCCTCATCAGAGGTGGTATTCAGCAGGTTTTGACCAGTTCTGGAGAACTAGTAGTGGAAATTTTGAGTAGTTCAGAGAACCGGTGGTAACCTTCCCCTAGGAGTGGGGTGGGAATTGAGATTTTACAGTATCCTTCCCCTGCCATGCCCACCAAGCTATGTCATGCCCACAAAGCCACGCCTACAGAATGGACGGACCAAGGCTTTGTATGGCTAGATCGCAGTCATAAAAATGTAAGGGACACTATAATATGGCCTTGTTGGATTTTGTGAAATAGCAATAGCATTTAGACTTATATACCGCTCCATAGTGCTTTACAGCCTACTCTAAGCAGTTTGCAGAGTCAGCATATTTCCCCCAACAATCTGGGTCCTCATTTTACTGACCTTGGAAGGCTGGAAGGCTGAGTCAACCTTGAGCCTGGTGAGATTCGAACTGCCAAATTGCAGGCAGCCGGCTATCACAGAAGTAGCCTGCAGTGCTGCAGTCTAACCACTGCGCCACCACGGAAATACCAGAAATGAAGCTAGGATGTTTTCAAGCTTTAAAAACATTCTTAAAATTCTTCCTACCTTACAAACTATGTTTTATTAGATTGTATTTAAATACAGAGGTGTGTGTATATTTTATGATATAACTGAGTGCATGCATCTTATGTATACATATATGTACATATAACAAAAATGATTATTAAAAAAACCTGGTTGAGATATCATGGCCCAAGAAAACAAGAAGCACTTAGGAAAATTTTGTTTATGACTCCCAGAGGCTCACCAATCTTAGCTTAAGTATAGAATGAGTATTATGCTCCCTGCTCTAACTTGGTTTTTTAAATATACTTCAAAAAGAAAAAAGAAAACTGGACATTTAACACATTACTAAAATGTTGAAAAAAATCAAAAGGCTTTCATTTAATAGTTACACAACATTACAGTAGATGTAGATGTTTCCCCTCTTGGAGAAAACAGCATGATGGAAATAGGGCCTTTTCCCTTAGTCAATGCATGTTCTGCGTACGACAGCAACGGCCTTTGAAGCACAGCCCTCAAAACATGTCCCTCTTCCAGATGTACCTCCCCAAAGCTTGAAAACCATTAAACATTTCTTTTCTTTTTTTAAATTAAACTAAGCCTTACATATTTCCATTATGTTTCAATCCAAATTCTATTTATTTGTAATAGTTCTTAAAGTTACAAACTTCAGATTTGAGACCTCTAAACAATTTTTTTCAAATTTGGGTTTACTCTTATTCTCAGTGGATCTCAATAGAATATTATGATATAAGGAAGAAGATTTAATATAAAGTGGAGAATTGGGGTGGGGGAATTTTTGTTTATGATCTGCCATGTCTCCTAAGCCCTTCATCTATAGGGTATTGGAAGCAGCTAAAAGAACAGTTCACCCTAAAGTTGCAAATACAGATACATTTTAAATGTTTGAGTAGAGAAGAATAAAGTATTCTTTATTCCTAACAGAATTATTGAAAACTCAGTAGTAAATTACTGTGACATATGGAAATCACTTGAACAGAGAAAGTCATATTATAAAGGAAAAGTGATAATGGAAAGCAATTATACAAATAGCTCATTTAATTAACACCAGTATCTTTCTACTAATAGTGTTCATCTCTTTCAGATTATTTTTGTAATTATCCAAAGATAACATCAAACCCAATCAGATATAAATAGATAATCCGCAAAGAGGGAAAATTGGAGAAATACTTAGATACCACAAGCAATTTGTTTTCCTTCGTGATTTTTTTGCCAGTTGCAATATAGAAAATTACATTGCAGATGATTAGATGTCCATTTGTGCATATGGACAGCAGGACAGTAACCTCATCAATATTCTCTCATTAAGAGAAATACGTAATTGCAGGAATAGCAAAATTGATGGTGCAATCTAAATGCCCATCTAGCTAAAATCATTCTAATATTCCTCCACTTTTCTGGAACATTCTAGGCAAATCGGGTGAGAGCTTCAGAGCTAACAGATATGGAACATTCCTCAAAATTAAAAACCTGGTCAAAACAAATGAAATGACCTTGGAATGGCAGGAATTGCAACAACGTATTTAATGTGGGCTCAGGACACATTACTATTTGAGATGGACACAGCATCACATTATTGTACATAGAAATAGTTGCTTTTGTTGCTTAAGGTGGCCTTGTTTTAAAATGTGATCATTTGGGCTGATTTGTGAGGAAGAAAATAAGTGGACAATTCCATGTTACTCCTACAACATAACATACAAAAGGTTATTCATAAAGTAAACACAAGTAAAAATTCTTCACCACTTCAGATAGAACTTAATTCCATTACTGTTGTCCCTTCAGGATAAATGAATACCAATGACCTATTGTGGCTTCCTCACTTAGCTTAATGGTACGCCCAACCCTGTGAAGAATAGGCTGCATCAAACAAGGACATGATATGTGATATAACAATGTAAATTAACATGCAGAGCTTTGAAGCCAAATATCTAAATACATTTCTCTCATTGAACTCTTTTTCTTCTAAAGAGCATTAATCATACTCCCCAGGAAAAAGGAAAATTTGGAAAGCATTGGTTCCTTAACTTTTGGATTGACACTGATATTAATGATGTTGTGGTTGACTCTTAATGAAAATTTATCCTTTTTTGGGGGGGAGACAGTAATTTATTGGCAAGCTTTCTAATATGCCTACATGTTCTTTAAAACCTAATCTCTGGTACATAAGCAGTTTAAGCCAATGTGCTTTCACAACATTTGTCGAGTTTTATTCTTTAATTCAATTTTTAATGACTGGAAAGAAACAACAAAGTCATCTTGCACAACGAGCATTCATCCAACTGAGTTATGTGCCTTCTGGCATGTGATGCATCAAGCCTCCATTGCAAATTCAATAAATTAGTTGCGAACATACAAAATAAATGAATCTAAAAATTCATTTCATGGTGCTTCAATTTGTTTATCAAATGAAATTATTTATTTTAATGACAGGGTAAAAGAAAGCCTGCACTGCGCAAGTAAGAAGGACAATAAGAGGTGACTCTTGAGAACAGTCAATTGCCAATTCTTGTTCAGAATTCTCAGACCTGCCAGCCTTCAGTTGCAAAAGCCAGAAAAAAAATTGGGATGTTTTAATGAATCCCAGAGAGGTGCCTATACTTGACCTAGGTATAAAAGCAGTTCTTACAAATCATGTGTCAGATATGCATAGCCATAGTATTCATAACAGAGATAAGATTTTAAATACGATCTAAGAGTTTTTGAGTCAGTCGTTGCCCTTTGGCATTTTCAAAAATGTTGGTTTTGTGTGGTCTTGCTGGCTAGGAATTCAGATGGACACGGTCTCTCTCTGTATCTGAGGGAGAGGTGGAGGTATCTTAATCGAAAGAACTTCCAGATACGTAGATATCCTCCACTGTTTCCAGTCACAGGTAAATTCAATGGAAAATAAAAGGAGACAAATGACATGAAGCCAGATTGGCTTCATCTGCTTATGTATCACAATTAGGTTTGCATTAGATCCAAAGCAGTTCTTTCAATCATTGTCAAAGCCTGCATGGCCCTAATAGATATTAGTGGATGTTGCAATGTAAGCTTAAATCTGGGGGTGAATGATAGACAAACCCATTTATAGAACAAGGAAACTATAGTTCTGAGAGAATATGCACTTAAGACAAGATATTGGGCAGGCAGGCAGGGAGGGACAGACAGAAGATGGGCCTTACCATCTCCCAGAGTCGATGCCGGTTCAATGAAATCACCACCATGGTGGGCCTCACCAAGTAGCCACCTTTGTTGAAGGAGAGATCCCTCTTTTCCCATGTCACATTGAGTAAATGCCTATGGAGAATAAGGAAACTAATCAATCTTATGTTTTGGCATATAACACTTTCATTTTTTTGAAAGCACATGCTCCCAAGATTGGCCTTGCATCCTGGGTTTACCTTGTACAAGTAAAACGGCAAATGGGCAACTTTATACCAAGGCCTTGCTGCCAGCTAACATCTCTAAGAGGTCTCCAATGTCAAATGCACAATGGGAGAAAGTATTTTAATGTAACATTTTGCAAGTCTGACTATGAAGAAGATATTTGTTAGTTAAAACTGTATGCTGATCTTTTCATTCAGCACACAGGAAGGGAGCTGCTCCACTTTTAACCTCACAGGCCTTCAAAGTAGATTGGGCTGGAAAAGCCACTCATCGATTACCACCAGCAAGTGACAATGTCAAACCAGTAGCATCCACTGTCCTGGCACCAGTTCTCAGTGGCACTGCCATCCATTTGTTGCCCCACGTAAAAAGGGGCACAATCCCTATGTGGGCGGTGATTGGTGGCACTGCCCAGTACCAGGAGCAAATATTGATCTGCTTATTCAGTGAGCTTCTCCCAGGCTTCGTAACTGCTACAGATGACATTGTCTTTTTGTGGTCTACATTTTAATCCTACTTAAGAAAGACCTGTTTTATAATGCAGTCAATTCAGCTCTTAATTCTCGATGATGAACCGGTTTAAAAATGAAAATAAAATTAAAGTAAAATAGACTCAAAATTCTGCGATTATATTCTGAGTTCAGTTTTTTTTAACAGAGGAGCATCAGTGTAGCATAGCAGAAAATGGAAGGCTGCTTTGCTTCAGGATTTTGCTGGCTGCTCATTCTTACTGTCACCATTTCTTGGAGGTGACGTTTCCTGGCGCGACTGATCTCAAACAGAGAGGAGGGTTGGGTTGGACGGCAGCGACAACAGCTTGGTTTGACCTCTCCGCATACTTCATCCTAATATTCCTCTCTTCCTTCACTCCCTTGGTGGTATAGATAGTCCTCGACTTAAAGATCACATTTGAACCCAAAATTTCTGTTGCTAAGTGGAACATTTTGAAGTGAATTTTGCCCCATTTTATGATCTTTCTTGCTACAGTTGTTACGTGAATGAGTGCAATTAGTCACTGTTGTGGTCCGTCGGCTGCCAGCAGAGCTAGCAGCAGAGTCAGACGAGGAGGAGGGGGAGGGGAAGCCTGGGCCAGCTCCGGAGCCTTTGGAAGACTCTGATAAGGAAACAGCATCAGAGACGGAGGCAGAGGCAGGGTCTTCCGTCCTGCCCCAAGGGGAGAGGCAGTTGTCTTTGGGGCCTGAGCTGAGCACATCCCAGATGTGCGTATGTGTAGAGAGGAGAGGAGAGGAGAGGAGAGGAGAGGAGAGGAGAGCAATGGAAGGCAATAAGCTGGCTCTCAGGGCAAAGGAGACATAGACTCTAGTCAGCCCCTCCCTGGCTGGGAAATAAATAGCAGGGGTTTGCGAATGGCCTGTTGTCACAGACAACCATTCGTTTTCCAGTGTACATCAATCAAGTCGGATTCCTTTACCTGAACAAGGTTTGTCAGGATTAAATGCTTTGTATTTGAGGTGCCAACTGAGTCTCCCTGCTGGGAAATCATAGGTAGTTAATTTGCCTCAGTCATTGTGAACAGGGAGTGTTTCTGCTTGGCTTAATCATTGAAGGACTTTTTTTATCTTGAATTCTCATGTGAACAGAGAATGTTCATGCCCTGTTTCAGAAGGGGAAAAGACCTTCATTTCTGACTACTTATTTTTGGTTTTGCCTATCCAACATGAATAAAGACTGTTCATGCCCTGTTTTTTATAAAAAGGGGGGCTGTTTTACTTGTGAGTTAAGTGGTTTCTCATTGCTTGCGAAGGCTAGATCAGAACAGTCACACAGTTGTTAAGTGAATCTGGCTTCCCCCATTGATTTTGCTCATCAGAAGGTCGCAAAAGGTGATAATCTGAAATGTGAAATTTTTCCCAAGAGGCTCCGTGGGCGTGGCTCCATGGGCATGGTTCTGTGGGCGTGTATTGGTGTTCATGTGACTGGGTGGGCGTGTCTTGTTGGGCGTGTCTTGGTGGTCATGTGACTGGATGGGTGGGCGTGGCCAAGTTGACGTCAGCCATGACCCAATGCATTTT
>JAOYMU010000098.1:45638479-45649713 GCA_025802295.1 Psammodynastes pulverulentus
GAACCGCTTAGAGAGGGCTGTAAAAAGCACTGATAAGCGGTATATAAATCTAAAGTGCTATTGCTATTGCTATATTAGTGATCCATGGGATTTAAAATTATGAATATGGTGGTCCCTGAGGTCCAAAAGGTTGGAGAGCCTTGCTCTACATTATGTAGCAAAAGCAACAAATACATATAATTCCTATTCCACAGATAGATAAGCCACAACAAATAAAATGGCGTTCATAGACTACCATTTTCTTATTCTTAAAAGTAGTAAATATTGGCACATGGTTTGTAACCACTCTAACATCATCACATAAAGCCATTTGATCTTCAAAATGTTTTGCAGAGCTGATACGTATTTATGGCACCACAGAATATCTCTTCTTCATCTTACAAACCTATTTTGACAGAGTCCTTTTGTTGGAATCAAAGCACCCTTTCAAAGTTCTGCATACCCTGATCTATTTCGGATTTCACTACTGTACTTTGTCTTTCAGAGTATATAACTTGCCCCACCTGCTGCCTTGCATCCACTTATCTGGAGGATGCATAATCCATCCTCCAACACAGACTGCATGGTCCTTCAGAAGAGGAGCAAAAGATGAGCAAAGGATGTTATTAAGCACTCAGCCAGATGATTAAGGGTCCCTTTGCAAAAACATTATTAATAAAGAAGTAGTAAAGAATTAGTAAAGAAGTTACTAATGCCTTGATGCAACATTCAGTGAGTGTAAATGGAATTGTTTCAGCTTAACTCACTAAGCATGGAGATGAAGAAGGATTTAATTACCTTCAGTAGGCAAAACCAGAAGAAGAATGTTGAAAAGTATAGTTCCAGTCAATTATCTAGGGCCAATGAAAGGTTAAGGCCAAGCTTAAAACTAAAGTATGCCAGTCTCTTGGCTTCCAAATAAAGGCCACGGCATGTGATTGCACACCAGATCATTGGAGAGTGACAAAGGGCTCCAGCTGTAAATAATCTATACTTATATTTCAAATATTATATGTATCTGTGATACATCGAGTGATAAAAGCCTTCTTAAATCAAGTGGAATGCGACAGATCCAAGAAATACAGAGGTGTAGGCAGATGCATGGTAGAATCATAACCTTAATTCATTTTATGTCTTGGTTGATTGTTTTGCCATCCATCAATCCAGTTCAAGTTATCGCAGGTGACTAGATGGTGCTGTATGAATTCTGCCAGTTCTTGTATTTTTTTCTGGAAATACAAAGTTTTGGGAGGGAGGAAAGGGTTGCTTTTGTTTGTCTGACTACTAGGTTTTGGCTGCACAACTTTTTTTCTGATCGTACTTCTTAAAATGGTATCAGAAATAGGGAAGCAATACAGTTTCTTTAATCCATAGTTCCTAAAATATCACATCACTTTGGTGGGAAAATATTTAAAAGGGAGGTTATGGAGAGGGAACACCTGCTTCTATGCTAAAAGTAGATAAATATTTCAAATAGTTTTATGCAAAGCAAATTAGGAAGCAAGAAGAAATTCCAGAGACTTTTGTAGAATACTGGTAAAATTAAATATGTTACCTTCTCAAAGAATGTCAAAGCATTGGAGAGAAATTGGCTATGAGCTACAAAAGGATGTATTTCACACTTGTGAATCACAAGCAAATAATAAAGGGGGGGGGAGGAAAAGGGGAAGAAACCCAGAATATACTCCACATCAAAATAGAGTTTTGACATCTGAAAATTCATCCCATTATATAGTACCGGTAGTGTATTTTGTGGAACATTTATTTTCTGCAGTGAAAGTGTCGTTAACATCTACTTGTCTCAGTGTTTCACCCATGCAAAGGTCATTTGTTTGCTTTTGGGGGAAATATTTGTTGCATCTTTAAAAAAAAAAGTACTCCATTAGCCTGCTCCCATAATTGTTTTGGTACTGCTGTAAGTTTGCATTTGCCATCGTATAAATCAAACCAGGCAATACAAATTGTGCTTGTCAAGGAATGCGTGAGAAAAGGTGGGTATGAAGAGAACCCCAAAAGGGTAAAATAAAGTTGGTGGAGGAGAAAATCAAGAATCTTGAGGCTAATCAGGTTCAATATTTATCTCAATGAATGGTGCAAGAGAATATTGTTGCTTCTGAATAGTCTCAGAGATTTAGAACATCTTTTTTTGTGTTTATCTGACATTTATTTAACCAATTAAGTTGAGGTCATTTGCTCTCTCACTTCAACCTTTGGCAACTTAAGAATGTGCCCACCTCTCCTTCCTTGCTTCCTTCATTTTCTCTTTCCCTAATGCACCTTCAAAGAGCAAAGCATCCACAAAATACTTTAATATTGAAAAGTGAAGGAAGGAATCTTACAGCATACATCTTCACATCAACCCCTACACAGAGACTTTGCAGATACCAGGACCAATTTAGACTGCTGGTCCAAATTTCCATGCACTGACAAAAGGAAAGAAGGAAGGAAGGAAGGAATCTAGCTTTCTCTCTCTTTCTCTCTCTCTCTCAGTCCCCCTCTCTCTCTTCTTCTCTTTCTCCTTATCCCTGCTCCTCTGCCTCTCGGTTTTGTCCAGCTTTCTCTCCGCCCATCTGGAAGACTCCAGTTTCCGAATCTCCTTTCCCGCCATTCGCTTTCGCTTTTCAGCACCAATACTATAATGTACCTCCGCACCACTAAGTTATGATAGTATCAGTCACGGTGTTATTATTTTATAACTTTCCTTTCTTCCCGCAGCAACTGTTGAGGTCGGGATGTGTGAAAGAGAGCGCGGGGGGTGGTGGGTCACCGATTCCAACCATTCGATACTTAAGCGTTGGAAACGGCGGTCAGCAAACGGGAAGCAACATGGAAGTGGGAGCAGAAATATTGGTCACCGGGACGCATCTTCTCCCTCCCCCTTCCTTTCAGGACTCAAAACTCTGGCGAAGGAGAAGCAAAATAAAATAGCTTAAAATGGTCGCAGAGAGATTATCCCAAAATAAAGGCAAACTGGGAAACCTTGTGCCTCCTGCGATATTACTCAAGGTGAGCGAAGAGATTGGACATAGAAACACCCCGCGATTAGACGCGGGGGGGGGGGGGGGGACGACCGAGCGCGGATGGGATAGTTTTTTTGTACTATAGTATGTTATTTAAGGCCCCGCTCGCTCCTTTCCCGGGAGAGTTTCAGCGCAGTGTCCTCAGGGCGATCCAAAGGGTGAACTCCCCAGGAGCCCGAGGGAGAGGAGGGGTGGAAAGGCTACCGCGAAAGCTTCTGCGGTGTTTTGAGGAAAAATAAAAGCAAAAGTTCTTCCTTGGAGCGGGGATGGGTGGGGGTGGGGGCGGCAGGACTTGAGAGGAAGCGCTAAGCGCCAGAGCTTCGGCTCCTCGAGGGCAACCGAGAGCGCCAAGCCGTGACATTGGCGAGGCGGCCGAATTCGCGCCTTTCAGGTTCCTATCAGAAACCGCGGCGGCGGCGGCGGAAGAAGAAGTAAACAAACCGGGATTACTTACTAGAGGGTAACTGGCGCGGCGGGCTGCATCCCCTGCGCTCCAAGACAGGGATCGGCTTCTCCGGAGTTGCGAGGGAAGGTGATCCGGAGCGCGGGGGGGGGGGCGGACACCCCGGCCCTGCACGTTTTGCAGCAACTTCCAGGGTTGACGCGACCCCAAACTCCTTCAAGTCGTCCTTTTTTTCTTCCCACCCCCGATACCACGGAGGCGGACGAGTGGCACGCAGTGCTGGTCCGTCGCGGCTGCTTGTCAGCGGCACATCCTGGAGTGGGGGGGGGGGGGAGGAGGAGGGCGGCTGTTTTAGCGGACGGCTCCCGATTGCCGGAAAGGAGGGGAGGACGAGCCAACCTGGGCAACCTCCCGAGGCGGGCGGGAAGAAGAGAAAAGGGACGCAAGGCTACCCGTCGAGAGTAGCCCTCGGGAAGCAGCCAGCGGGCGGCGTGCTCTGGATTCCAGCAAGTGTCTCCTTCCCTCACCCTTCATCGCCCTCCCAGCCATCCATCTCGGCGGCCGAGGTGGAGAAGGCAGGCGGCGGGAGAGCAGGAAGCAAATGTAATAATAATAATAGCCATCAACTTCGACAGTAAAGCTGCTCGGGAGGCTGCCAGAACGAGCGGTAGTTGTCCTCCCTCCCTTCTGACCCTGCCTGAACCCTTCAGCAACTTGGCGCCTCGGCTCTCGGCCAGTCCCCGGGAGGGACAGGTGGTTCCGATTAAGGCCACCTTGCCGTTTCTGCCCGGCCAACTGTCCCGGTTTGGAGGGGGAAAGAGGAGGGGTGGAAGAAGCGCGTGGTGTTTTGTTTTGTTTTGTTTTCAAACCGCCGGTTGTCTGCAAGAGGGATACTCCGTCCGCCGCGGATCTTTCCGCCTTTCCCCTTCTCCAGAATCACATGGGGGCCGGGAAGGACCGGCAGAGTTATCCCACGTCTGAAAAAGCCGAACTGTTCGGATGGTCGCCCTGAAATTACTCCCGAGCTGAGATCATCGGCAGGGGTGCGTCAAAAGCTACTAATAGTGCCCTACCTGGAACGGGGACGGGTCTCTGTCTCTCAGTAGGAAGAGCTAATCAGCGGAATGGCTTTGGTATCCCACCGGAGATCTGCAGGCGCCCTGGGCTGGAATCCAGCCACTCAGCCGCCTGTATCTCTTTTCTCTAGCTCTAGTCTTCAGGAGCGCGAATGTGCCCTTGGGCTGCCCGTTTCCCATCCTTCTTCCCGCGGCCATCCTGCGCCCCCTGCCCCCCTGTCTACACCAAGGACTTAGCGTCCCGCTTTGCTCCTGCTCCGCAGCCTGCCTGCTGCTTTAAGACCACTCGGACCCTTGCGCTTAAAAGAAGTAGTAGGGTGTGGGAGGGGTCTGAGGAGAGGCGATTGCCCCCTCCCCTGCTACGCAATAGGGTGGGGAGGGAAGAGAGGAGCAAAGAGGCAAAACCCCGCGGATTCCAAAACCTCCAGGTGACATCGGGACCCGGGCACTAATGAGATCTTTAATTTGCAACATTGGAGGAGGAAGGAGAAGCATTTTGCCGGGTGGAGAAGACAGGGAGGCAGAAATGAAACGAATGTTCACGGAAAAACTTACAGTGAATTGTATCTGCTTGGGGATGGTAGAGATCAGGAAGTCTTAGAGAAGAAGAAAGTAAGAATATATGTATATCCTTCCCCAACCTAAAACTTTATTTTCAGAATCCAGGTGCTCAGAACTAGTTTGGTGGGTTTTTACAACTTTAAAAATGAATACTCCAAAACCAAGTGCTCCTTGGATTTACCATCCTCCTTTTTAAATTTCAGAACTGAGAGAATTGAGGTCTAATTGGGGAAGCCTCACTAATGCCACTACTCTGTTTAGCAAATTGTTGTTGAGCAACCTGCCCATCCTCTTGCATTCCTGACTTCTTCTGCCTTCTTGCTTATCCTTATATTTTGATGCAAACCCCTGGATCCAGGCTAAGCAGAACTGGGCCTAGTTAATATTTGGATGGAAGACATTTAGATAATAGTGGGGATGTAGATATTATTGGGAAGTTTAAAAATAGATAAGTCCCAGAAGCACTTCCATATTGATGCCAAGAAAACCATGGATGCATCATTCAAATCAGCAGGCACTGAGCAAAACCTGAAGGAGGCTTTACCTTTACCGAGAAGGTCCCTTGGACTGCAAGGTGATCCAACCGGTCAGTCCTAGGGGAGATCAACCCTGACTGCTCTTTAGAAGGCCAGATCCTGAAGATGAGACTCAAAATCTTTGGCCACCTAATGAGAAGGAAGGACTCACTGAAGAAGAGCCGAATGCTGGGCAAGATTGAGGGCAATAGAAGAAGGGGACGACAGAGAATGAGGTGGCTGGATGGAGTCACTGAAGCAGTAGGCGTGAGCTTAAATGGACTCCAGAAGATGGTAGAGGACAGGAAGGCCTGGAGGAACGTTGGTTGTCCATGGGGTCGCGATGAGTCGGACACAGCTTCACAACTAACAACAACAACAAAAGAAAGATATTTCTTAGCCAATATAAGAACTGATATAGCCATAGGTTCTATTAAGATGCAATGCCCCCAATTCTTGAATACCCAACAATCACACACACGTGAACGTTTTAGGGATGAAATGTGTTTCTAGACCGCCTGGATATTTTAAAAAAAGAAATGTGAGAGAGTGAATGAAAGTGCTAAATTGTTCCTATGTTCTTTAATTCAATGTGTTGGGAGGCCACGAAAGATTGTCTTAATGTGAAGATTCTCTAGGACATGGGTGTCAAACCTGGGCATCACGTGACGTCACCTGATGCTTTTTCCCTTCACGGAGCTGGGGTGGGTGTGGCCTGTGCATGACGCATCTGACCCAAGGGCCGCCATTGGCACCCCTGCTCTAGGACAGTCATCTGAATGTCTAAAGGTGATGAGCAAGTACGAAAGTTATCTTGAGTTTCTGGAACCCCAAGCTATTTCTATTCCAACAACCTGCCAATACTTTGTACTTCGGTTGCTTTTCTCCAATGCTATGCCTAGGTCCCTGACATATGTGGTTCATTATATTATATAAAAAGAATCCAATGTTCTTTTGCTTCATAACAAAGGCAGAAGATAGGCTACACAAGTATGGACTTTTAGTTTGAAGGGGAAAATTTGATCCCAGAGGCTCATAAACTGGACATTTTATCTAGCGCTGGTACAGTTGAGAATTATAATCCTCTTCATTAAAGAGGCCATCACAGATTCTTCAGCAGAACCCAATTAACAGTTTTGGCCACCAGAAATGTTATTTTTAGCCATGGTTTCAGAAATGCTGGTGGAATCATTGGCTTACTAAAAATAAAAAAATAACTCAGGCTTCCCATTTCTCCCAGGCTTAAATGTTAAGCAACCGAGTGAACTTCCCCATTATTTCGATAGTATGAAATCCATTCATTACTTACACAGGATGTTTAATAAGGACACACATTTTTAAAGTACCATGAATCATGCATGAAGCTCATTGAGACTAGCTAAAGAAAAGATTTGTGCAATAACAAGGTAAAGTTCTAATGCCACGTCCTTTTCTTATGCAGTTTTAAAAAAAGCACAACAAATGTTCTTTCAAATCAAAGATGGTGATGATTGGGTAGAGGATGGAAGCAAATTCAGGGATTGTTTTTTTTCCTTCTCACTAGAGGTTTTCAAACAGAAACTTGATAATTGTCTGTTGGGGATAACATAGTGAATTTTAAAGTGCGTAGTCCTTGATTTACAACCACAATTGAGCCCAAACTTTATGTTGCTAAGTGAGAAATTTGTTAAGTGAGTTTTGTCCCATTTTATGACTTTTCTTGTAATATTTGTTATTACAAATTAGTAACATGGTTGTTAAGTGAATCTCATCTCCCCATTGACTTTGTCTGTTAGAAGTGTTGGAAGAAATATCCATCTGGTTCAGTTCCAAGCCGAGTGAAAGACACTGGAAACATGGAGGCTGATTGGAAAGATGGTTTAATGATGAAACAGAAACACATAGGTGGTTCTGGGCAACTGACCACATGGAGTTAAGAGTGGGGAGTATTTATATTTTCTCTTGGGCTTTGCACTTGAACTTCCTGTTCCTGTGCAAGAACATGTATTCTATTGACTGTTGTCAGACTCCCATGGGGCCATGTACAAATCCTAGGAGTTTGTCTGAGCTAAGCTTGGTTGAAGTTTGGCTGATGCAATGAAGGTGCTTGTTGGGCAATTCCTATTGTGGCTGAGGGCTAATCTTACCTTTATACAGACCTTGGTGCAGGGAATTTTTGCCTATGAATAGAGCTACCTAGATACTTGTCTTCTTTCAATAAGCTCTTTATCTCTTAAGTCAGGGGTATCAAACTCATTTTCACTGAGGGCCACATCAGCATAATGGTTGCCCTCAAAGGGCCACATGTGACTATAAGACAGTATAAATGTAACCAAATTTCCTAAAGACAATCAGATCTTTGCAGCTCTCGCGGGCCACATAAAATGACGTGGCGGGCCACATTTGGCCCCCCGGGCCTTGAGTTTGCCACCTGTGTCTTAAGTGCTGACATCTGCTGAGGGCTATTAAGAAAAGTGGGGGCTGCTTTCTCCCTTTAAAAAAAACATGTTTCTCAGTTTCTCATCCAGGGAAATATAATATTCTGCCTTTTAAAATATTTATCAAAATATTTCATTCTTCTAGGAGAGGTGTGGGCACTGACTTTCTACCTCATTAAAATGGTTACCTTCGCATCTCTGTTCCTTGTCTTCTCTCTTTGTTACAGCAGTAAACTCACCAGGAATATCCCAATTACTTTATTCCTGAACAAACAGAAATAAAACCAATTTAGTTCTTGAATGTTTACATCAATTAGCAGGATGTAGCCTAGTGCAGAAAGGGAATAATTAAACTTTCAGACAGGAACTGTGGCGGAGACATAGGAAGACACCCTCCCTAGAAGTGATTGGTTTTCACAAGATGGTTTCTTAAATGGAAGAACACAATTTATTTGGGGTTCTTGAATGGAGGCCCCTGGCATGCAAATCTTTAACTTCCCTGGAGCAGATGGTCTCTAATGGCCAAGCAACAGCTTATCATTGGAGGCAAAGACATTGTTAGCAAAGAAACTCTGGGGATTGGATTCTTAAATTGCCGGTGTTTTTTTTCACCTCCCTAAGGGTTCTGTTTCACCAGGCAATTAGCAGCAGATTATAATTAATACTTTACCCTGAAAGCTTTACTTGCTAATTACAGGAGATACTGGCTTGTTGCTTTCGTCTAAAGCGGTGTTTGTCAACCTTGACAACTTTAAGATGGGTGGACTTCAACTCCCAGAATTCCCCAGCCAGCCAAGGTATGAGAGGCATGGCGTTGCAGTGGTTGTCCTTCTTCCAGGACCAGTTCCTATGACTGGGGAAAAGACAGTGGTAGTTTCCTACCGGTGTTGCCACCGGTTCGCTGAGTGTGCTCTCATGCACTCCCCCACCTCTGAGTGTGCATGTGCCCCCCTCCCTTCCGCACATGTGCATGCCTACAGGCGCACACCTACTGCGCATGTGCATGCCGATCAGCTGAGAGGACTCTTTGATCCTCTCAGCTCATTGGTGCAAGTTTTTTAGCTACCAATTCGGCTGAACCGGTAGCCATTTTTTTGCACCGAACTGCGCATGTGCGCACTGATCAGCTGAGAGGACTCTTTGATCCTCTCAGCTGATTGGTGCAGCTTTTTTAGCTACTGGTTCACCTGAACTGGTAGCCATTTTTTTGCTACCAGTTCGCCCGAACCAGTACGAACCGGTAGAATACCACCTCTAGGGAAGGAGTTTTATCAATAGAAGAGAATGTTTGGGTCAGAGTATTAGGTGAATGTAACATACAAGGGGGTTGGGTTGGAACAGATTGTGACTTGGTCTCAGTTGTTTGGTAAATGACATATCTTTGTGCTTTGTCTTACTACTTACTTTATGTTTTAATCCTACATTATCTTGCCTGAAGTTGCCAAGCATGAATGAATGAACAAGTAAATACATTTTTGCAGGATGCACTGCATAATGTAAAAGATTGGACTTGCATTGAACTTATGGCCAAATTTCAAGGTCAGTCACAGAACCCAGAATATTCTACTTGTCAGTACTCTGTGAATGCTGGCCTTACTATAATCTCTTAGGTGCGATCTACGATTCTTCTGCCAAACTCAGCAGCTATTTTGGCTTTGACAGGCTGTCAATACGGGATGCCAAATTTTACAGTTGTCAATTTTAATTTGTACCTCATGCGCTATTAACTCTATCTTTTTCTGTTGTCAGGTGTTGACATCCTTCCAAAACAGGGGTGGTTTTCTCTTGGGGTTGCCACCGGTTCGGTAATTTTGCGCATGTGTGCGTGCAGCGCTTCCACACCCTTCTGCGCATGCGTGCGCCGATCATCTGGGAGGATTCTTTGATCTTCTCAGCTGATCAGCAGCCATTTTTTAGCTACCGGTTTAGGTTTAACCAGCACTTTTTAAACTCAAAAAAGTGCCGGTTCGGCCAAACCGGGAGCTAACAAGCATGCACAGATGATCGGAGAGGGCTGGGATAGTCTCAATTTTTAACAATTTGTCCCTCGTCCTGCGGCGTTTTAAAAAAGTCCCGATTTTTGGAAAGAATGCATGACAAGTTAGGGAACGGCGGGAGAACGGGAAGGGAACATACGGTTTTTGGCGGCCATGTATTATATTTGTAAACTGTACTTATATTGAAATTTTTAAAAAAATATTAAAATATTAATTTTGCGTTCTATGAAAATTTTTGTTGCTCCATATAGACCAAATTTTTAATCAAGAACCCCTCCCCCATCAATGGTGTCCCGCTTTACCAATGTTAAAATCTGGTCACCTTAGCCAAACCGTAAGGTTTTTTTACTATTTTTGCTACCGGTTTGCCTGAACTGGGCCGAACTGATAGCATACCACCACTGATTTTATTGGGTGCTGTCATATTTCTATAAGCTGGGCAACACATAAATAAGATAAATTATAGCTTCTATAAATCCTTGAATGGCACACAAAGATAATTAATAAAACTAAAATTAACACACTTCAGTTGCAAGTGGGAGATACATTTGCTTGTTATTTAATAAATCCCAACCAGCTGTCAATTAAGGTCTCTTTGGGGGTTTCCTGGCTGACGTTTAGTCACTGCTTTCTTCTGGGGAGTTTTCTTTAATTCCCAGTCCAACATAACAGCCCTTGGGATCTCCTGATGGTCTCTTAGCCAAGAAGAAAGCCGGCTCTGAATCCAAATAAGGTTGCCTCATGAAGTATTTGCATGGAAAAAGCCCAGCTGTTGCACTTTAATCTCACGCAGCCTTCAGACTCATTTCAAAAGCCCTTCAGGTTCAATTACGTTTCTGGTAAGAGCCAGCTCTGCCTTTGTGCAGGCTGGAGACAGAAAGAAAGAAACAAAAAGCAAGCAAGCGAGAGCGAGAGAGAGAGAGAAAGAAAGAAAGAAAGAAAGAAAGAAAGAAAGAAAAGGAAGGAAGGAAGGAAGGAAGGAAGGAAGGAAGGAAGGAAGGAAGGAAGGGCAAGCAAGCAGGGGTGGGTTTCAAAATTTTTTGCAAGGGGTACTCTCCCAGTTGCTGGGTGGGCGTGGACATGGTGGGTGTGGCCTAATCGGCCTCCAGCACCACAGCAGGGAGCGTTTTTGCCCTCCCCGGGCTTCGGAGGCTTTCCTTGAGCCTCCGGGAGGGTGAAAACGGCTTCCCCAGGGTCCGGAGGCCTGTTTCCTGCCTTCCCGAACTTCCAGTAGACCTGTTTTTCACCCTTCCCGAGCCTCCGTGC
>JAOYMU010000098.1:45851903-45864536 GCA_025802295.1 Psammodynastes pulverulentus
AAGAAGAAGAAGAAGAAGAAGAAGAAGAAGAAGAAGAAGAAGAAGAAGAAGAAGAAGAAGAAGAAGAAGAAGAAGGACTGCAGCAAGTCTTGCCCAATCACTACCAAACTAATTGAGAGGCAGAGTTTAGGAGCGGAGCTTTAGGCGGACCTGGCAAGGGGCGGGGCAGTAGCTGAGGAGGCAGGGAATCTAATGAGGACCAAGAGTGTATAGAAACACCTGTCCGAGTCGCTGGCTTCTGAGTGTCTCTGCTTAACCTGCCAGGTGTTTCATCATCAAACAGAAGAACCTGACTCTTCTAGTCAGCCTGGAATGAAGACAGTCACTTGGGCTTCTTTCTCCTTCTTCTTCTTCTTCCCACTGAGAGCCTGAAACAACCCTGCATCATTTCTCAGCATCGCATCTACAAGAGAAACAAGTGATGGAGCAAGGTCAGTGAAACACGATGCTTCTTTGTGTTCTCCTTTCTCTTTATTCTTTTGAAAGGGATATTCAGGAGGCTGATTGACTGAAAAGAGTGCTTTAATGTAGCTGCTTGTGCTTCGGGAGTTTTTCCTGGTTTTACCTTTTCTGGTTGATGGGGACTAAGAGTCACGAGGTGCTGAGTTACATGCCACAGTTAAGCCTTGCTTTTTGGATGGCATTACACTAGGTTCCTCTTCCTGGCTGTAGTTCTTGTCTCATCTGAAGGAGGCTCTCCTCGCCTTTTGCTTTGAACTGGATGATTCACATCACCTAAATTCTGTCTAACCGCGCAGGAAAATTACAGAAAATTAGTGGTGGCCGGAGCAGAATAGAGTCATCCAGCTACTTCATCACATGGTCAAATGAGGCTTCATCCTGCAATAATGGTTTTGAAGCATTTCTATCTGCAAGTTGCAACTTGATAGAAGCCCACTGTAGAACCTCTGGACGCACATCCTAAATGTTCTCCCCCCCCTCTTCTTCTTTTTGCTCAGAAACGATGAAATCAAATCCTTAGGCAGGCATTTATGTGGGGATGTACAGAGACTGGGTGGAGTAATAAGTATAGCACCGGTGACGTACATAGAGAGACCTCAGGAATTTGATCCTCTCAATAAGCATTCTAAGAAACTTCAAGTATGAGCTCACCTGATTTGCACCTCTCAAACCAACCAAATTACAGGATTCTTTGAATTTCGTATCTCTGGATTTGCAATGTTTTTTTTTTAAGCCTGCTAATGTATATTTAAAGATGTGTATTTTAGGATAACTTACGATTAGAAATCCACTTATGTTGATGAAACAAGTTATAAATCTACACTTCTTGTGAAAATGTGTGCAGATTTCACACAGAGCTATAGAAGCAGGATGGGGTAGATTTGAACAAGCTGTAACATCAGCATGGACAGAATTTGAGCGATTTGTTCTATCTGCAGTGCATGCATTCAAGCATATCTTTCCTGGCCTTTAAATCAAGATACGTTGCGGTTGAATCCAAGCTGATTTAAGATGTAAGATGTTGAGCAGAATTGGTTGACCCTGAAGGGGTGCAAGATAACGTTTGTGAAACTGCATTGCTTTGCGGTTGGAAGAAGACTTGAACGAACTGTTTTCAGTTGGCATCCCCATTCTTTTTCTCTCTGGGCCTCAAGTAGATACCTGCCCAAATGGTGAGGGAAAAACAAATTGAGGGTGCTGCTCTGTGGCCTAACTCTTGGTACTAATTAAATAGTTGGACAAGGCATTTCAACAGCGGGAGACTGAAAGGTGGAGCAGTAGAATCAGAAGCTCCATATAGTAGAAATGGGCTCTTTTAAAGAACTTTACAGGATTTAACTATTCCAGCACTGACGGTTGCAGGGGAAAATGAAAAAGTTTGCAACTTTATGATTAGAACGATTGATAGGTTTGATTGATCATCAGGGATGGGAAGAGGGGAATCTCTCTGCTATCACCATTTCTGAAAGGGCCAGGGTTCAATCGGAAAGAGTACGCTACTCCCTGAATCAATGATTTGGTCACTTGTGCTTCTGCCTCCTCTCAAAATGATACACAAGAGGTTAGTTAGAATTTAGACATTAATTAATTAGTTCCACATTGTTTGATGGGCCTTTCACTGCCTTTTACAAAGAGCATCACAATAGTTCTTTCATCCTGAAGACCGGAGGAGAAGGTCTCATGTCAGCAGTGCAGCGTGCTTAATCTAGTGTGTGCATGTATCATAGATTTCTTTGTTTTGTTGCTAGTAAATATTAACATTTTAAATTACATGCTGGAACTTCAGCCAGTATGCATCTTATAGAGTTTCCTTTTCTCTCCTGGCCAAGTGGCAAGAATCATTCTGGAAGAAGACTTTTTAATATCAAGGTCATAAAGTCCTTAAGTTCTACATAGGTGGCCCAGGATTGCAACCATGGTAGCTTGTGGTGAGGTTTATTTAAGAGCAGCATTTGATGTGTATCATATCTTATAGGTTTTAGCAGTAGTCGGAATTCTAGGAGTTGAAATCCATACAACTGGAAGTCAGGAAAGCTGATGTAATGTACATTTTGTTCACATATGGTGTGCCCACAGCAGGATGTGAGCTCAACAGCACCTTCTTGCTCATGCTCTTTAGCAGCATGAGATAATAGGTTACTAATGATTCGTTGTCATTGTTAGCCCTGTCCTCCATGAATTTTTCCAATCTCATTCTAACGCCATTGAGGTTGCTGCCAATATTGTAAGCATGACGCCAAATTAAAATTAAACTACTTCATTTTCACATGATGTGAGAACCCAGCAGTATGAAATTCAAAGCTGTTCTTTTAGGCCAGGGGTCGGCAACCTTAAACATTCAAAGAGCCATTTGGATCCACTTCCCACCGAAAAGAAAACACCAGGAGCCACATAACCTACTGGGAGTTGAAAAGCTCAATAAATTGCATACCGGCGGGTGTCACAAATTGGTGGTTTGATACATATTTTGAGTGACAGGGAGCCACAGCAAAGGGATGAAAGAGCCACATACAACTCCAGAGCCGCAGGTTACTGACCTCTGTTCTAGGCAGACAGCAGTTTACAGGCAGACATGGGTGGGTGAACTCAATAATTTAGACTTATCCAACAAACAATAGTTAAAATAAGTACTGTAAGTCTTGAAGTGATAACAGCTTAATAGAAGTGATGTATGAACCCAGCCATTAAGTCACCATCTAAGTCAAACAGATCCATATTTTTTAAAGGCTTAAAGCACCATGACAAGGTTTGCATTTTAGGCTATGTGCAAAGCCTTATGGTAAGACTGAGAAACTAGTAGACTCATCAGTATGTGAAGACTCCTTTCCTGGGAGCAGATTGATTGCTGAAACATGCAAATCTATCAGGACATTTGCAGTTTTAAAGTAGGAAGTTGGGGATTAACAGCTGTTGGATTGAAAGAAGATGCTCTGCTATCATTTTAGTCATAGAATATTTCATCAAAACCAGGTTATTTCAAAAAATATAGAAAAATTAAGGATGTAGGGGCTATGTACCTATGCTTGTATTTTACAATCATGGCACACTGGATTCATTGTGTGTGTGTGTGTGTGTGTGTGTGTGTGCAAGTTCTATGCAAAAACAAGAAGAAATTTACCCTGCATAGTGTCCAGAATATCTTCTCAGGTTCCAGCATGGAACTATAACACTGACAAGAAATTTGGGAGAATTATCATCTCCAGGGGTCGGCACCAATGAGATTTGGCTTATTTTCAGACCCAACTTACAATTTCTTACCCTTCTCCGGAGCAAGGGAATCCCCGACTTAACTGTTATCTGTGCTTTAACTCCCTGGCTATTAAAGACTCCGGTAAAGGACAGACAAATGAACTCCACTGCCATTTCTAGTTGACCGAAAGATCTCTTGCAGCATCGCCAGCGTGCTGCAAATACTTTTAGTGGTAATGTGTGTAATTAATTTAGTAGCGCTCTCTGTTGCTAGATCTCTTTGAGGGCTGAGTCAGAGGGAGGGAACACTGAAATGACTGGAGAAGCACATGGAATGACACCAGCTGGGATGCCAAGAACATCTTACAGTACACTTCTTTAAAGAGCAAAGGAACACAGTTCTGGCATTTTTCCACCCCTTAATGCTATATAATTCGCTGTTCATGGCTAGGGTTTGCACTTGTTCATTATCTATGCAGTTCTACAGGAATAGGCAACATGGTATCTGTCAAGTCCGTTACACAATCCTTAGCAATCTTAAATCATCGAGATGTCAGAGCCAAATCCCACTAAATCCAGCAAGTCTTCCTTCTGAATAAATGTCTGGCACTGCTCTGCACAAAGAGAAGACGAAATCGATGGATAGATTTCCCAAACCCATTCCTTTTGCGTCGAGGGTGGTTTGAAATCTGAAAGTATCTTTTTTGCTTTGTCCTTAATTTCAAAAGTCTGCTCCCAAAAAATATTTCCATCCTTTGCCCAGAGCAACTTATTCTTTCCTTGGCGGACATCAACAAGATAGTGACGAGAGCACCAGAAAGATAAGAAATAAGCGGGATATCACGAATACAAAGGGGAAAAGGTGAACAATCCTATTTAATTCTGGATCCCTTATCTTAATCTCATCCATTCGTTGGCTCACAACTAAGAATGCAACTGCAGAGTTGTAGAGGTTATCCATCTCTGCTGTAGTATTTATACCAGGGGTGTCAAACTCACGTCGTCACAGCAGCGTCACGTGACATATCGGGACTTTTTCCCCCTTCGCTAAATCGGGCATGGGCATGACCAGCGTGTGACACATCCGGCCCGCGGGCTGGGAGTTTGACAGCCCTGATTTATACAGAGCTGGATACAACAGTTTATTCATTCTGACTTCAGCTGGTGGGCTACAAATATCTGACCTCCAAGGACTTCTATGCTGCCACCATTTCCACTTCCTTGCAGTTGACTTCACGGTTGCTGATTTTGAAAATGTAGAGTGAGATATGAGAGAATAAGGGGGTCCAAGCTGGAACATGAGAAGACAGATTTGCTAGCACAGATCTTAAAGGAACCAGTGATAAATTGATTCAGGTGACATGATGAGAATGGGCAGGGCCAGAGCAGATGCCAAACTGCCACATAGATCCACATAGAAATATCTTTCTCTCCAGATTTGGGCAATTTATTCCATTTTTTTTTAAATCTATGAGAAGGGAGACCATTCCATAATCCAGGTTTGAGACTAGCAATATTTGGCAAGCGAACCTACAAAGTCACCACAGGAGCCCAACTAAAACCTTATCAAATTTTCTGACTGCCGTAATTGGCTGCTGTTAGCATGGTTTGATCTGCTTGTCACAGACAGCTGAAAAGTGGAAAGCAGGAAGATTTTAAAATCTTCCAATTACATCAAATTCTGGGATGCTTCTCTCCAAGACTGAGATCGTGTGAGATCCTAAAGCTTTATATTTGGCCTCTAGGCAATCCAATTCCCTTATCAAAGAATCTTTCGAATACTGTTGGCCTATAAAATGAATGTAGCAATATCAAAGGCAAACTCTTTTACTATATATGAGGTTCGTGATTATTTAGATCGATGGCAGTTTTATGGAAATATTTCACTCACCCTACTAAGAAACATAATTTCTTGTTTCATGTTCCTAAATTGCTCTCTTGTTTTAATGCATTTATTTACTCTTGAGTCTGGGATATTCTTCAATTCCACAGAACTGAACGGCACGTATGATCAAAACAGATTTTATCATCTGTTCATTAAAAGAAGGAAAACAGAAAAAAAATACACAGCTTTTATGAGTGCCAAGAAAAACTAAAAATGAGGAAGTATAGATCTGGGGAAATTTCAGAAATCCCAATGGAGTGAGCAAGATTTTCAGTGGTAAAAGCTTATGGTCCTGAATTGCTTTTACCTAGGAGTGTCCGATGAGTTAAGCAAAGGAAGAAAACATACGCAAGCAATATAATTTGCATAAAATCAGAGAGAGAGAGAGCACCATCTGTTGTCACACAAGATTATGACAGCATTTGGGAAGGTACATGCCAAATCTCATAGAACTAACTATATGTATCTATTTATTTTAAACCCTTCCTTTCAAAAAGGAAATAGCTTTTTCTCACTGAAAGCCAATTTTATAACCATTTCCCCAAAGATTTTGGCTTTTGTAGACTTTGGAGCCAATGGAATGCCATAGTTTTGATCAATTTCCAAAAACATAAAGTACTGTACTTTCAACTGACCTGTGAGAATATGTCATAGGTTGGAGGTGGAAGATAGAAAACATATAGAGCCTCGGCTGATTTCTAATTTGTGTATTTAATAACAATGCTATAAGCTTTTTGGTATCCAAGGGATGGGCACTGTCTAATATGTCCACTACACACTAAGGCAACCGTGTCCAACTAACTGAGAAATGGTAAAATGTTTATGAACTGCCAAAGGCGTGACATCACCTCCGCTGATTCCTTGGGAAGAGAAAAGCAAATGTCACACTGCACTGCTGGAATTTATAACTGTATGGGACCCCAAACTAGTCGGTTAGGGCTATTCTTGAAGGCAGTGCCAAGATACAGCAAACTCCTCACTCTTTGCTGCCATCCCGTGGTTATCCAGATTTGGGAGCCCATCTATGGTGCTTCAATTCTATGATGCTTCTCAAAATTTTACCACACTTTCACAGACATTCCAAATGTTGCCACCAAGCTGTCTTTTTTTTTTTTCATAAGACAGAGAAAATCATTATGGGGAGTAGTTATATTTGTTGTGTTTGATTCATGTCATTCAATTCTGTAGCATTTAATTCAATCTGTAAATCAGATCCAAATTTAGATTCTGTCTTGGCATCTAGGTTTCTTCTGGCCTTATCCACATTTTGTAGCATTCAGAAGTGACATTTTTGTTTAATTCTCATATCAACCAATCCTCCATATTATAGTCTAGAAACAACTGTAGTTCAAAGACTGGAGTGATTGGGTTTAAGCCCCATACTCTTTTGAGTCATATTCTCTCCCTAACTTCCTCTTTACTTTCTCTTAACTTCAAGTTGGTAAGATAATAGCAAGTTGCTACCACACCTTGTTGATGACAAGCAAATCATAAAGGTGATATGAATTGTCATCTCAACAAAAGATCATGTTTTTCCCATACTTTCCTTCCAAAACAACCTAGATCCCTTCCAACTTAAGCATTAATCCTTCTTTTGATATTTTAGATGGGGCACTTTTTTTTTTCTGTGCAAACCCACTTTCCAGTAGCTCATTGATGGTAACCACATTGATCTCATGACTGCAATATCTCAACCACGGATAGACACACCAGATAATTAATCATCAGCGTTCTATCTCTGCAATTTTCCATTCTATAAGTAAGGAAACAAGAAGAGGCAATTCAGTGCTTTGCCCAAAGTCACAAAGAAATTAACACAAGGAGTTGAGAAATGCAGGCAAGCTCCCTGAGTTCCACCTTTATTTTTCTTGAGCCATCCAGTACTCAAGCAAGTTGCAAGCTCCAAGGAAGTGGCACAATTTGCTAACTTTTCCAGTCTTCCTAAATGATTTGCCTTGAATTAGGCTAGCTAAGGGATTAAAGGTGAATTGGGGGAGGGGGTCTTTGCAGTAACACACACACACACACACACACACACACACACACACACACCACCTTTTGGGCATCAGGGACCAGTTCCATGGAGAGACGTTTTTCCGTGGACCAGAGAGGATATGGTTTCATGTATGTCTTCATCCTGTGAATGGGTTTCACTTGTTTGTGTGGACCAGTTTTTGGCATGCCATGAACTGGTGCCAGTCCATGGACTGTGGATTGGGCCATAAACCTGAGTTGCACTTTTGCTGTATATATCTGATGCATTTCGGTTTTGGAAGGTATTGTGATTCGTGCCAGACCCAGACATGTGATTTCTCCCTTACCAGTTATTACGCAAAATGATTCATGATATCACTAAATATGCAACCATCTAAAGTCTGGCACCCATGCCACTAGGGTTCAGCTATCTCTAGCTGGCTGGGCTCCAAAATGTGTTGGAAGGGCAATTCTGCCGCAAGAATGCTGGCTGGGGTTTTCTGGGATGTGCAACCACTTCCTATCTGGTGGGTTGTCCATGGGGAGAGGCTGACTTGCAGCATGATTGGAACCACATTCTTTGCCACTTCCTCTATCCAATTCACACAGAGTCAGATAGAGTGAGATGTCTAGAAGGGGGGGAGGGAAGAATCTTCTTAAATTCTTCTGGGATCTGTTATGATCAAAATACAACCAACAACAAAAGAATGAAAGAAAGAACAAGGGCCATGTGTTCAGTAGATAAAACAGGCCATCATTATCAACGATTCCTATCTGAAACCTCCCAATCATCATAAAGTATTGCAGCTCACGAAATTGATCTGATGAATTCTTTTCTGGCAAGCCCTGCCTCCGTAAAATAGGCAGTAAAACGTCATAGATGTTCCCAGGCCTCGCATCCCTAAGGCTACATGTACCTCCCCCGTAGGTCCATTTTGGAACCATGGGGCCATGACTGAAAAGAGAAAGAGGAGGAGAACCTAACTTCAAAGGAAGAGATGCTCCAGATATCCTGGTTTTCCAGGACACGTTCTACCACTAGTGGAACTCTGAATCAGCGGACAGATGGCAGCTGGTCAGGGGCAGCATCAGTAAACCTTCAAAGGGGAAGGTCCTGCTGCCCCCCTAAAAAGTTGCCCCCAATATCAGTGAAGGATTCAGTCCTATTGCCTTTGGCAATCACTCTATTTCTATAAATAGAATAAGTGGAGAGGATTTTGATTACTAGTATTTAGTTAGTTAGTTAGTTAGTTAGTTAGTTAGTTAGTTAGTTAGTTATTTTGGTCATGGGGATCAGCCTTCTTAAGCTGTTCTTATTGGCCTCCACCTATTCTAGATCTGGTTTTGAACCTCAGCACTTCAGTTTTATCTGAAGTTGGAACCATTTGATTACTGGGTGCACCATACAAAAAGCTCCCATTACTTGCCGGCTGGATATTGAGGGAGATATTTCAGGTGCACATGCATGTGCACGCCCACTCACCCACACAGGCTCAGATGAGTGACCTGAAGCTCATCCCGGCAGTCCTGGAGTTCAGACTAGCCTTTATCCGAGCGTTTCTGCTTCATTGATCTGAAAGGGCTCCTGTTAGAACAACAGTTATGTAATAAAGAGCCAAATGGCCTGTTTAAAAATGCACCTGAATGTCTCCAAAGGAAGCTAATCCCCTGGATGAAATACTTGTTTTGTTCCTCCCTTGTTGGAGATGCCCAAAGCCATTTGTTCTGACAATAGAGTTGTTCAAACAGCACAACTTTATGTAATGAAGCCAGAGAGATAAACAAGGGAGGGAACTGAAAATCAGGTGGGTTTTGAACCAATTGAATATCGGTAGAAAAGAGAAAGATGCTTCTCAGCTGCTTCTGAACGTGAGGTGTGTGTAATAGTTGGTGTCACCTCCGCTCAGCATCCCAGAGATATCAAATGAAATAGAGAGATGTGTGATTGTTGAGTTGGCAAGCCTGGTTGTAAGCATAAAGCGTGTGTATATAGCATGTGTGGAGGCAGGATATGGCAGGTAGGAAGAGGGAAGGACCAGCCCAGAGGATACCTTTCCCTCATTCCCCCCCTCCCCCGCCACCCTCATCAGAGGTTTTGGTTCAGAGAAATATTTTCCAAACTCAGCAACTCTCACTTGTGTGGATTTCAGCTCCCAGGCTGCACAGGGATTGCAGAAAACTTTGGGAGTTGAAATTTGTATCCCTGGAAATTGTCAGGTGAGAATTACTGGGTAGGTGTTGTATGTACAAATCCTGGCATTTGGGTACATTTTAATAACCCATTTTTAATGGGTCGTGGTTTCACATAATTTTCAGGCCAGCCAATCAAATGTAGAAAAATCCTGTATGGCAGATTTAAACCACTTATCTTTCCTGCTTGATGCCAGCTGAAAATGCCTTTAAAACATTGCTGTCTGGATTTCTAGCTTCGACAATGATCCTGGCCAGGTATTTGGCTAGAAGTGACTCTCACGTAGTCTCCCTGGTTCTTGACCTCTACAAGCCATGTCAGGAAAGCAAGTAACAATCATTTTCCTATCCAAGGGTGAGTCTTTGAGCCGTGTGGTTTTCATTTGCACGAAGATCCAGACGTCAAAGAATCATACTGTTGGAAGGTATATTAAAGATCATCTAGTCCAGCCCTTCTGGTAAGTGCAGGAGTTGCTCATTCACGGGACCATTTCACAGTATGGTACAGGGACAGGTCCTCAACGTACAACCACAATTAAGCCCAAAATTCCCACTGCTAAGCAAGACAGTTGTTAAGAGTCTTTTGCCCCATTTTGCAACCTTTCTTGCCACAGTTGTTAAGTGAATCACTGCAGCTGTTGAGTTAATGACACAGTTGTTAAGTGAATCTGGTTTCCCCATTGGCGTTGCTTGTCAGAAGGTAGCAAAAGGTGTGATCACATGACTTTGGGCCCTGCAACCCTCATAAATATATATGCCAGTTGCCAAGCGTGTCCATGGGGATGCCACAACGGTTGTAGGTGTGAAAAATGGTCATAAGGCATTTTCTTTTCAGTGCAGTTGTAACTTAGAACAATCACTAAATGAATAGTTGTAATTTGTAAATCAAGGACTGTACATCATCATTTCACTGATCCTGAAGTTCCTTGAGTTAGATAGGAATCCTAGTATAACCTTGTCAATTTCACTCCAGCCTTTTGCAAGAGATGCTTTCTCCTAAGGCTTGGCTTTATAAGCCCCTTAAGGAAAAGTTCTACAGACCCAAAACATTTGTCAGTTCTGGTCCAGGAGAACTAGAAGATCATCTGAACTCTTCCCGATTTTCCTGGAGGAAAAGGGGGAATTGGAACAGGGTTTTTTTTCCCCTCTTCTCTCCTTCATAATTGTCAAGAGGTTTAGAGCTCCCTTGCTTCACTCACCTGCAGGAGTACATACACACACTCACACCCAACCACACATACACAGGAACTTTCCTTTCCTCCTTGTTTCTGCCCTCCTACTGGCCAGCCTTACCTTCCTATCCCTCCACCCTTTCTCCTGTTTAAATGGAATTTCTGCAAGAGTAAAGTAGAGTAGAGTAGAGTAGAGTAGAGTAGAGTAGAGTAGAGTAGAGTAGAGTAGAGTAGAGTAGAGAAAGGGGAAAGGGGAAAGGGGAAAGGGGAAAGGGGAAAGGGAGAGGAAAAGGAAAGGATAAACTAATTAATAACATGATTTCCCATGTTATCCTAAGCAGCAACCATTGACCAAAATGCAAAGAGCAAGAACAGCTCCCTCCTTGCCCCTCAGTTGGGACAGAGGCCTTGCTTATTTGGAAAGTAAGCACCGGGTGTGGGGGGGGGGAGATGGATAGCTCAACCCCACATCTGCTGGCAGAGCTTGGAGAACGGGCCTTTTGCAGAACAGCAAAGAGAGGTGGGTGGTGGTTGCCTCTGTGACAGACTAGGAGTGGGTTGAAGATGCCATTGGGTGTCATGTCCTCCAGAATCCAGCCTGCTACCTTATGGGTTCAGGCGATGCCTTATAGCAAAGTAGGTCAGGAAAGACAATCCCTTTATGGGTGATTGGGTTTCAAGGGAATCCCTTTATGGGTGATTGGGTTTCAAGGGAATTCAAAATAAGCAGCTGCTAAAGAAAGACTTTCTCAAATGGACGCATTTAGCCTACTTCTTTCAGAGCCCTGGAATGTTTGCTATTTCTGCCCTGTTTTGTTTTTAAGTCTCTGTGGCCCACTTTGCCCCAAAGTGAACAAACCCAGCTTCCCTTACCCATGTTTGGGCTACCAGTTGTCTGAATCCCAGCCAGCCACATCAGCCTTAGAGAAATACATGTAGTGTCCTATTTCTTTAACAAACATTTTATGACAGCCAGCCAGCCAGCCAGTATTAGACTAGAAATCAGGAGACACTGAGTTCCAGTCTCCTTGGGCATGAAAGCCTTTTGGGTGACTTTGGGCCTGCCATTCTCTTTCAGCCCCAGCCACCACACAGGGTCCTTGTTGCGAGGAAAATAGGAGGAAGAAGTAGCATTAGGTTTATTTGCCATCTTGCACTATTTATAAAAAGAATAAAGGTGGGTTATAAAATAACTTAGTTAATTTAAATGTGTTGTGTCAGTAGGGGGGGAGGTAGTTGCTTTTACTTTACTTTCTTTTTTATTTTATTTTATTATTATTTTTTTGAAGGACTGACTAGAGAGCCATACCTCCCTTACATGTAAAGAGCCCTAGTGGAGGCAGCAATGTTAGGGATGGCTATCAAGTCCACCATTTTAATTTAGAATCCTTAGTGGTGGCTGAACTGCCTCTGGTTGACAAAAATCTAATGAAGAGAGGATCTCATCCAAAGAATGTGTTGGAATTTTTCAGGGCCTTTCCAAAATCCAGCACATATTTTTCCTTGGCTTACTTAGCATTACATCAAGGTGAGGCAAACTGAGAAGCTGCCAGCGTTGACGTTCCCATGTCCCTCCTAAAACTTGTTGGTCTGGTTTGGATGTGAAAAAAAAAAGTGAGCTGAAGTCATTCCTTTTACAGTTATTACATTTGCATTGCCTGGCACCATGCTGTTAACATCTGGCTATTTCTTCTTCTTCTTCTTCTTCTTCTTCTTCTTCTTCTTCTTCTTCTTCTTCTTCTTCTTCTTCTTCTTCTTCTT
>JAOYMU010000098.1:45881628-45895387 GCA_025802295.1 Psammodynastes pulverulentus
GATTTCTTCCAACAACCAGTTCTCTGAACTGCTTAGAAAGTTAACAACCAGTTCTCACAAATAGGTGTGAACCTGTTAAATCTCACCACTGTGAACATGACAATATTATGGAAATACCCCAAGGAAATGTACGTTCCAGAACATTTAAATTAACCCACTGTCCAACATCTTATGGAGATACGGACTAGGTCAAGACTGAAAAAGGGGTGTAGTAGAACTGTACTTTAGAGCTTTTCTATTCGGTTTATACATAGAGACAATTTAGAATAATTGGCAATTGAAATAAAAACAGGGAGCAGAATCATTAATATGGCACCACTCTACTGGCAGAAAATAGTAAGATGTATATCCTTATCTTAAAACTCAAGGTAGAAGATGGGGGGGGGAGGAAGGATTGCATGGTGATATTAAGGTTAAAAACTAGCAATGAAGAAACTGAATCAGTTCACACACACACATATACACCATTTGATATTATTAGCTACCTATTATGTATTTCCTATCCATATGCTCATAGCTAAACTATAATTGTTTGCAAAGACACACACGGATGAATGGTCGCTCATTGTTTTTGCATAATGGGTGAGGTTAAATGGATTAGTTTAGAGGGATTATATCTGGGCAACATGCCACCTTCCCTTCCCCTGAAGGAGGGTGGCATATATTCTCATGCTATATATGTGTACTACTGTAGCATGTTCCCAAAGCTATTGTTCCCAAAGCTATAAACACAGAAGAAACTCCTGCCTGCTTGGGTGTGTAGGTGGTTGAAAGAAATGACTTTGGCAAACGGGCAGGGCATCTATCTGTTTGCTATGAATGTAGCACACCTACGTCATCATGTCTTCCAGAATGACATCTTACATAACAGTTAAGGGTGAGGGCTTAGGTAGATCTTACATCAGGCATGTCCAACTCGTGATCTATAGGCCACATGCAATGCCACAAGATAATAAAAATATTTTTAAAAAGGAGGTTTGCGATTTATATGCCTTAACTATATCGTATAGCTTACACGTGGATCAAGACAATTCCTCTTTGTTCAATGCATCTCAGGCAAACCAAAAGATTAGACAACCATGTCTTATTATATAACAGAAGACACAACTTGTAGAAGATCTATTGAAGGTGCCATTCAAAATAGGGCCGACACAGCAGTGAGCCCTGGTGCCAATGCATTTTAGCATTAACAATGCTTAATCACCCATAAGATGAATACATCTCAGAGGCTGGATTTAAGTACCCTGCGGGCCAGATCCAGCCCGCAAGCCTTGAGTTTGACACCCCTGATCTATACTGATATCAAAGATTCCAGGGTGAGAGTAGTAATCATTAAGAATTAGTTTTGGCAACCTTTGAACTTGGCAAACAGGTAAACTGAGGAGTAATTATTTCTGTATTGTGCTAGTTGCGCTGGAAGAGCTTCAGAGAGGTCCTTCTCCAAGTGCCATCAATGTGGGAAGACAATGCCCACGTTTAAGAGAGAAGACAAAATGGCACCAATTTAGGGCGTCCTCCCAGGGATTAAAGTATGTGATTGATGACAATCTTGCATTCTGTTTGATGCAAATCAAAATGTTTCTTTTTGCATGGCACTTTAAAATGCAAAACTTTATTGTTTTTGTTGAACTGATCTATTGTTAAGAAAGGGGCCAGACAGATTAAGGATCTTGCTGAATATAAAACAGCAAAACATGATGGTTGTAAAGGGGAATGTCATGTGATTAACCTGATTGTCTAATGTTTTTTGGAGTTGTTTGTTATGGGGCATTTTTGCCAAAATCCGGAAGTAAATGCCAATTTGCAGAAAAAACCGACATAAATCATGTTTTTTTGTTGTAAATTGCAGTCACGTGATCACAGGTTGCTGAAAACATCTGTAAAAGGTTACCAAGCATCTTAAATGAGGTCACATGATGGGGGCAGCTGTTGGAACCACATTGAATCCCACCTTTTGGAGGAATCCATCATAAATCAGGGATTACCAGTGTACATTAATTGTTGCCTTTCCCATAAATTGTTTCTCTTCTCTTTGCTTATTCTTCACAGACCTGTGACTCTTAACTCCACAAAAATACCCCAAATTTCTACCCTGCTAAGTTTCTACTATTTTACTAAGCACTTAGAACATATACAATAAGAAACCATCTTTATTGGATCATCTTTATTTTGCACATTAGTTCTCCCAGTAGATTATATATTTTAGAGTAATGCAATTGCGTTCCTCCCCTCCCACATTTAAAAAAAAGCTCTTTAGCACCAGACATGCTTCTGCAGACAATAAAGCAGAAAAAGGAAGCCGAGAAAGAACTGAGGCATTTTGTTGTGGCATTCGTGTTTCCTACTGATCGGATCTCTAGGAGATAATTTCTGGCAACTTAGAAGTGGTTTTCCCCTGCGTTCATGGCTATCTGTAATGGAGAAAACAGATTTTGTTAATGAACAGTGATGTTACTATTGCATTAATGAACAGAAATCAATCACTAATGAAACAGCACAAAATGGCGGGGAGAGGAAACCATTGTAAAATCAACAGTTAATTCCACCAACTGTATTTCAGATCTGCCCTAGTAACTTGGCAGCCCTGCTTTTGGGTACACCTTACAACAATAGGGATGCTATGCTGTAGCAAAATAGCGATTTGAAAACATAACCTGAGAATGAAATAAACATTCTTTTATGAAAGGCATTTGCTTTAAAGAGGAGAGAGATCATGCCAATAGCAAGCTTAATTGATAACTCCAGGATAGCCAGTATCAGCTTTTACTCAGTGGAGATTGGAAGCATTCCCCTTGGCAATTCCGCTAGATTTCCAAACTGTTTAGATTACCATACATAAGTTTAAAGCTTTGGACAGGCTTGATAAAGAGGATGCAGGAGTAAATAAGTGATAGTGAATCATTTCATGCAAGGTGGGCAGCTGTATAAAAGTAGGAGAGAGAGAGAGAGAGAGAGAGAGAGAGAGAGAGAGAGAGAGAGAGAGAGCAACATGGTCAGAGGGAAAGGTGGGGAACATGGGATTTACTATCAAAAATAGGTAGTACAAAAAATAGCTGGGGTGGAAAATGTGATCCATGATCTTATTATCCCCAGACAAGCATGTGCTTACTGATGGCCACATCTCTCCAGTATAGGTGTTGGCTCTGAGGCCTATATGAAACTGAGCATCAACAGGATTGCATGTTGCTCTCTATTATTGCTACTTCACACTGGAAGAGGTCTGTTAAAGTGCCACTTGCTACAGGCAGGTTCTTATCTCCTCCTGCATCCCCTGCCATGTCTTGTCTTCCTGACAGGGCTGTTTCCCCACTGATATTTTCTCAAGTTATGTTATTCAAAATCATGCCCCACTATGTGAAGGCAAGAGTGTTGGGAGCCTCCCCGCCGAGACTGGTCATTTGTGAAGCGCCTAAAAGGTTCCATAAAAGCCAGTGCACCCCTTCAACTCAAAAGGGTTGTCCATTTAGAAGGGTGACCAATATATTTCCAATAGGTTTAATGGGGAAAGTAGGATAATACTGATTAGGGACAATAAGAATTCAGAACGGAGAACGCGGCAGAATATTACATTACATTAATATAGTGAGCACCTCTATTCTTATTTATTCACCGCATGGCTACTAAAACATTTATACAGACTCCTTTTTATCATTCAAATTCTATCAATTAGGTTGGCAAGCTCCCATCAAGTTTTAGGCAGAGTTTCTTCTAACACCTTGATCTACTAAAACGTTCCACACTTAGAATGAGGGGCGTGTAACAAGTACCCTTCTAAGTCAGGCTCATCATAGGTTGAAGACCTGAGGGCACCCAAGGTATGAAGTTAAGCAGTTTTATTGCTTACAGATCCGTGTCTTCTATGACATCAGGATTGTCCAAAGTCTGTTTTCTTCTTTGAACAGCATCCAGAATCTTTTTCCTGGGGCCCAGAGGAATGTTGATACTTTTCAGATCGTTGTCCGAACACAACATCAGAGCTTCCAGATCTATCTTCTCCTTCTTAAGGATAGAAATAAACTCAAACATATTCAGAGAAGCCAGGAAGGTCTCCAGAGGGCTAGTCTCAGGTTCAATATCATCATCCAGACCCAGTTCCACTTCATCCCAGGGCAAGTCCTCCAGATTCCTCTCCTGCAGGCTGTTGGCACTGCCAATACTGTCATTAAGACTTGGCGAGCGTTGAAGGTGGCTGTGAAGCTTAACACTCATCCTGTCTGTATTGCCTTCCCCCAAAATACTGGGATCACTTTGACCAATCCCAAATAGTCCACTACTGACGTAGTTCCTCCGGAAAACCATGGTACCAAGTCCAGGACGATTGAATAAAGAGTCATGGCCAGAATCAGTACTGACCTCAGAATGGGCGGAGTCCAGGTGCAAACCTGGATCGCTTATGGCACGGGAGACAGTATCTTCATCAGACAGAAACATATCCCTAACATTTCGCCGGGTCCATTCCTTTGGGCTAACATAGGTGCCTTGTTTCACAAACATGACATCGTTGCCCAACTGTAAGCCAGACAAAGACCTCACACTTTTCCTCCCATCCTCATAAATTTTGAATGTCCCGTCCACCTGTTTCTTTTTCTCTAGTTTCTTCTGGATTTTTGTCTTGCCCTTGGCTGTGCCCTGTATGGTGGCCTGAGAGTATGGCAAGGAATTCATCATGGACATGTGTTGAAGTCTCCTGCTCAATGTGCTACTGGAGTAGCTGGAGAAACTCATCGTGTCCGAGCGGTCAGACATCTCTTTCTTGTATCGCTTCTCCATCCTTTCGTGGTGCTTTTTCTGCATCTTTACACAGTCCTTAATACGTTTCTCTGCATCTTTAAAGGCTTTGTCCTTCAACTTGCTCACCAGCTTAGGGTTGAGGCTGCTTTGCTTAGCAGCAATGGAGTCCAAGTAACGCACACACTCCATATGACCTTTCATAGCTGCCATGTCCAGTGGTGTGTGGTAGTCATTGTCCAGACACCAGATATTGGCCCCAAAAGACACTAGGAAGGAGAGGCAGTTCAGATGGCCATTGGCTGCTGCCAGATGAAGAGGTGTGTTCCCCCAGATGTCACATTTGTCTGGATCACCCCTAAAATGGTGTGAGAAACAGATAGTAAGTTCTCAAAGAGGTCTGTAAACTCATTCGTAGATATTGTTTTAGACTTACAGAAATACATAAATCAATTTTCCATAAGTTGGTTACTTTCCAGTTGCATGAACTTCAATTCCCATTCTCAACAAGAGAAGTTATGATGGCTGGAGAATTCTGGGAGTTAAAGTCCATAGCTCTGGAGAACACCCAGTTTGGAGAAGGCTGTCGTAGACTAGCCTTTCCCTACTTCGTGCCTTCTGAGTGCATTAGGAGATCAGGTCACAAAATATTTAACCAGCTGCCATCCTGGTAGGGAATTCTGAGTTTTTGTCCCCTCTGAATAGCATGTTGAAGAAGGCTAACAAATACAAATAATTTACATTATTGTTATTCATTAGTACTACCTTATCATATTTATACTGTGTTAAGAGTATTTTTCTAGCATTCTTTGAAGGACGAAAGCCTAGCTTGTTTAAGTGGTGCCCAACAGTAACATTTGTAACATACCTTTATAAGCTGAGAAGTATATACAGTATGTGAGAAAAGAGAAATACCTTATGCGTTTCACATTTAAATAGACAATTGAGCACATATAGCACACATATCAAGCCTCATAGTTAGGTATTCTGCCTTGCAAAAATAACACTTGGCAACTTTCACATTTAGTTCATTTATTTTATTTTATTCTCTGCTCATTCAGAAGCTTAAGGAACACACTTGGCCCACTTCCAATTCCCTATCTTATGCTTTTTCACTAAGATGAGAGACATTAGCTCCAAGGTCTCCTTCAACCTTAAATTAAACATCATTTCTACACAGCCTGCCTGAAAAGATGCTTTTGGAGAAAAACATGGTAATAGTAGAGTAATAGGTGCTCTACACGGTAATAGTCGGAATGGGGCTTTTGCAATACTTCTTAGCCTCTTTGAAATTTATAGGACAAGACAGGAGGCATAGTATTCTTTCTTAGTGTGGATATTCGGGCAGCTTCCCAATGTTAACAAGTGCTAAAGGGACCGTGCCATGAATTTCGACACAAATCTTGACATCTGAAACAAATCTGTGGCATTTCTCAGTGACTGATAATGTGGGGAAAGCAAAGACCCAAAAGAAGTGAAGCTGCCAGACAACAGATTGTGGGAGCAGAGTTCCTTTCTCGGCTGAGCACTTAGAACCTACAAGAAGTTAATTTAGGCTACTTGCTTAGCCCACCCTCTCTCCCTTGCCTTGATACTGACCTATCAGTAGTGGGAAATTGAGGGAAAATATCAATATTTGATGAATTGCAGGCAAGGAGTAAATTATTGATGGTATGTGGTTAAAGAGACCGTGAAACTGAAAATGCCAGAGCTGCTAAGCTTTGGATACAGGGCACACGAGACTTTATGTTCTGAATAAATGCCTGTGTGTTAGAGTGAGCATACATGTCAATGTGCAAGAAGAAAAACAGAATTAGATTATACTCATTTTTCTTCCTTCTCCCCTTTTCTTGTTGCATTATAACCCTTTGGATATTTCTTAGAAATAATACATCGTACCACGTTTATCCCAAATAGTGCTGGGTTGAAAAAACTTGTCTGGGTTTTCTTTAATACCTCATATTCAGTTTGGTGGAAAATAAATGTTTTTCCCAGTACTTATGGAGAATATTTTGATAAAATCTTTATCATCTGCGTGAGGTAACAGGTTGCTAAGGTGTGCGTGCGAGATAGTGGTCTGACTTGCTCTAGATTATTATCTTCCTAATATTAATCTGCAGCCTCCATGATTTTCCAGCCATCAATTAACTCTCAAGGGAAAGTCATGATGGAATTCTTCCTATGTTATTTTTTTTTTCCCCAGAAGCATAGGTGGTTAAAGGAAGTTGCAGACTTCTGTAGGAAAAGTAACCTACACCAGAGCCCACAACATCACAATAAGCACCACAAAACATGAAAGCACAGTAAGAATGAAAAATAGAAGCTCCTTTTGAAGAAAAGACAACTTTTGTTGATTTTGGTAGCATTGATCTTTATAGTTTTGCTCTTCGATGTAGAAGGGGAAAAGCAACAAAAATTATTGTTCCTCTGCAGCCTTCAGCATATTATATTAAGCATGTTATGTCATGGTAGTCTTTCGAACTTGGGATTCACTATTATTTAGCAGGAAAATAATCAGCCACATGATCGTTTAATTCATGCATTACTATTAGCACACTAAGTGAGGTCATCTGTGCAGAGGAACAAAATGAGTTTACCATAGTCAGTGAAGTACAGGGCAGTTGTTTACTTGACCATAAGCACTGACCTCTTGACCTGTGTGCTCAAATATCCTATGAGGTACCTTAGAGTCATGTGGTAGGCAATAAATGCAAATAAAACAAAAAAGAAACGCATACATATTTGTGCCATGTGCCTCGGGTGATGGTGTTTGGATGCTGATTTTGTTTAGGTACCTCTTAATTCTAATTAATTCTTAAACTTGCCAGTCTTGAAATGCTAAGAATAGGCTGGGAATACCCAGAGCCAATTAGTGTTCCCACAGGCCAATCAGGAGGAAATGGAGAAACTATCATTCAGTCTTAAGTGCCCCAAACCTTGAATTATGACAGTTCCTGGAGTTAGGAAAATTCTGTCATCTCTGCTGTGGCAGGATTTGTGGAGGCGGAGGGAGATACAAATTGCTAACCAATCGTCACATCTACTGACTTCTGTATCTGCTGCATGCACTTGCTAACTCATTGTAAAAGAAAAAAATGATACTAGTACTAAGGAAAGCTGCCTGCCTAAAGACATCATTTTTCCTAAGTAGAAATTCCCATAAAATCTGGGATAATAGCATGGCCCCGTTCTTCTGCAGTTAGAAGCTTTTCCCAATAGCTAAAAACCTGGCCATAGGTTGCTGTACGGTATCTATGTTTGTGGAGTAGGGGAAGGGAGGCTTATTTAAACCCAGGGAGCTAAGGATTAGGGTATATAAATATACTGTACCCTATAAATAGCGGGATGCTCCTGGCCTAAAACAGCAGAGAAATTCAAGCTGAGCATTTTTATACAGTAGATCGACAAATTTACCAGAAAGTAACTAGAGGAGTTCAGGTAGAACTAGTCTAGACTTCACAGTAACCTATCTCTGAAGCTGCTCTATAGAGGGCTCTGGGGACTGGATGAGAAAGTGGGAAAACAGCCCAACCTCAACTCCTTTGGACTCCAGCTGCTGAAAGAGAATGACACAGAGATACAGTGATGGGCTGCCGATGCCTCTTTTGCAAAAATACTGCATCTGGAGAGCCCCTTTCTTGAGATCATATTCTGCTCTGCATTACTTATTACTTAACTCTATTAAATCATGCACTAAAAAAGATTACACGTACAATGCCACTCCATGTTATAGATGTAATATACCTGTGGACCCTTCTCCCCTATTTTATGGGACTATAACTCTTCCCCCCGCGTACTCCTTGCTACTGACCCAATTGATCAGAATCAGAATAACAGAGTTAGAAGGGACCTTGAAGGTCTTCTAGTCCAACCTCCTGCTCAAGCAGGAGGCCCTATACCAGGGCTGTCAAACTCACATCGTCACGGCAGTGTCACGTGACATATCAGGACTTCTTTCCCCTTCGCTAAACTGGGCAGGGGCAGGGCCAGCACGTGATGCCTGCAAGCCGTGAGTTTGACACCCCTGCCCTATACCATTTCAGATCAGAGTTACCAGGAGTTATAGTGCATTGATGACCCCACCTTGTGCCTCATAATCCACTCAGGGTTATCCAAACGACTGCAGCACTTACGCCAGAAAATCCAAATGGCAATATGTGTAAGTAGCGAAAATGAAAGTATTTGCCATTCTTTAATAAAACCTCAACATCCAGTGCCTAAATAGGAAGACTACCCCACTTATCTGAAAAAAAAAAAAGATTTTCCCTGCTTCTTTGAAAGGTTGCCAAACTATTCCCAGAGACAGGGTGGTAATTCCCACCCACCCTTCAATCTTTGGAAGAAATCACTCTTCAGTGAGCTCAGCGGAAAAGTAATTAATATTTGCTTCTGAATTAGAAGCTGAGGCTTGGAGGGATGAAGGAGAGAGCTTCTGGGTTTCTTTCTTCCCACCCGAAGAATTCTCAAATGCAAGGCAACACACCATAAATGGGACAAGTTTCAGTGTTACAGGGCAGATCATTCTGACCTAGGACAAGATTGGTATCGTCCACTTACACAACCTCCATCACTGTCTGGTATGATGATATGCAGCATTTAAGCATCACTCCACATGCGTGGGCAAGGGGAATACGGAAAACAGAGAGCAAATTAGTCCCATACGGTTAAGGGAGTGGTAGAGGAAGCAACCTTCAGATCACCTTCCCACTTACTTCAGATCCCCATTTCTAGAGAAGCTCTAATAGACTCAACTAGTACATCAGGTTAAGGAAAATATAATTATGTGCAATTATTATATTGCAAAACAAACCGAAGCAGGAATCAGCAAGTATTGGGAAACAATGGGAAAATACTGTTGTAAGACAGTCCTGTACTATACTGGCTTACTGTATATTCCAGTCAATGAGAACATCTGTTTAATAGAATAATAAGAGTATTATAGCAATACAGTGTATGCTACTATGTTGAGGTCATTTCTTGCCACAGATAATATGATACAATCCAATAAATTAGGCCGTGGTTATTTCTAAACATGGAATCTACATGTAAACAGATTGCACAATTCTCCAATTTTCAAAGAAATGGAGTTACGCAGTTCTTGACATTCAATCACAAAAGGTACTTTGGAGCGTACATTGGTGCGAATATGGCACTTGTTGCAATTTGGAAAGAATATGTACTGGATCTGAATCTCATTTGCTCTCTTTGTAGGAGGATGCATAAACCTATGATGAAATCCGTGATATGTTTATATTGCAGGCAAAGGAAAATTAAACACCGATGGGAAGAAATGATTGAAAGGACAAAAGTGATACTGATGTATAGATAATACGGCAGCCATCTTCTTTCCCAGGCAGCAGCAAAAAATAGTCATGTCATCCTGAGAAAAGATGCAGCTGCTTCAAGGAGTTGCCAAAGAGTGTTATGTTCATATCCTCACCAACCCCAAAGCATTTTCTCCAACTTATTTCTTAATTGCCACACAGTCCTAAAAAAGAACCCCAAATTCTTCTGTGATTCTCAGGTGTCACTGTTGCCCCTTTTCCTTCTTACACAGAGGAAGTTGTACTCCAAATCTATTAACACCCACTTCTATCAGTATCAGGGTATGCCCTACATCTGGATTATCTATACCATATTATCTATATATCAGTATCACTTTTGTCCTTTGAATCGTTTCTTCCCATCAGTGTTTAATTTTCCCTTGCCTGCAGTGTAAACATATCACAGATTTTATCATAAGTTTTTGCATCCTCCTACAAAGAGAGCAAATGAGATTCGGATCCAATACGTATTCTTTCCAAATTGTGTCCCATGCCGGATTTGACAGATTATATCTGAAGTGCTACTTTCATTCAGGAATAACTCAAGAGGAGCTGAAGAGCTCTCTATCTGAGAGAGAATGAGGTTGCCAACAAAACAGGCTGTCTTTTCTCTGTCTCATCTCTTGAAGCCCTGCCTGGCTGACCTCAGCTAATCATCAGCTTTGGTATCTCCCATCACAGACGCCCCACTAAAGAGGCTGTCAAAGGCCTGCAGTGAAGAACAGAGATCTTGCCCAGCAAATGCTGACTCACCTCCCTTTTTTCCAGCCATCTCATTAATTCTGCTTTTGCCCCTCATTACAGCACCGACAGGGGGAGGAGAGATGCTTCTTGTGAAGCTAATGAATTAGGCAGAATCCTGCCTCCCTCTAGTGCCTGTGCTGGATGAAAAACAACTGTGGATTTTACATACGCAAACCATCCATCTGTTATGTAATGTAGAGCAGGAATATTGCATCCTATTTCTTACCTGTAGGGCAAGGGCTGTGAATATACAGTTCGGCCACCATGAACAAGAGAGATACCAGCTGAGGCCCCGATGCACAATTCACCCATTCTTGAAAGGGTGCGTCCCAGCATGAAATTTGTTGCCCTTGTTGCCAATCCCTATGCCAGAGGTCGGCAACCTTAAGCACTCAAAGAGCCACAAAGGTCCTAACCAGAAGCCCCCTGTTCAATTCTGGAGCCGACCAGAAATCTGGTTCCTCTACCATAGAGTCTCTTCCTAGCGTGGCATCCTTTTTCCTCTACCTGTCCTAACCAAAAGCCCTATCAATTCTGGAGCTGACCAGTGACAGGGAACCACAGCAGAGAGATGAAAGAACCACGTGGGGCTCCAGAGCCACAGGTTGCTGACCCCTGGACTAGACTGAAGTTATAGTCATGAAAGCATGCTGATGTGTAGAAAATTAATAAATCATCATCATTCATGTCAAGATTCGCAAAGCTGGGGTTTGAGATCCGAGTGCCACACGAATGGGTGAGCTCCTGCCCTCGCACTCCCTGAGCTTCTGTGAGCTTTGAAGTCAGTTATGGCTCGCGTGATGTAGGGCCAACACCTTTTGAAACTAAGAAAAGTTGTAGGAATTGCCGTTGAGCATGGAATCCACCAACTGCCATGCAAGCCAAACAAACAAACAAGAATCCAGAGGAGCTGAATTATGATGACTTAGTTCATCTTGGTCCCTAAAGAAAAGCCAGTGTGTTTTAGACTCACTTGATCCTCTCTCATCATTAACCGCTATTTCGTACCGGCACTCCTAACACAGAAACCTCTACAAAACACTCTTTTTTTTTCCTGGCACACCCTCATGCTGTTCAGTTAATCTCAGACAATCAATATCTTATAGTAGTTTCACCACCATCATCATTAACAGACTAGCGTGCTGACTTGTAAGCAGTTAAAACCGTGAGTATCGGTGTGCTTCTCTCCCTCTGTCTCAAGTGTATCTGTGTGTGTACAGAACATAAACATACCGCTTTCTAAAGCAAAGAAACATAACCAGTGGTGGGATTCAAATAATTGAACAACTGGTTCTCTGCCCTAATGACCAGCTTGGTAGGCGTAGCTGGCTGATCATGTGACTGGGTGGAGCTTAGGTGACAGTAAGTCTGGGCATCCTGCCAAGAACCGTTTGCTGTTCTATGGGTTAACCAAGAGGCAGTTTCTGTAAGCAGAGCAATCAAGATTAGGCTAGAAACAACCCCAGGATGTTTCCTTCCTGTCTTCCTTACAGGATTGGCCCTGTAAAGTGGGGAAAAATCAAAAGGAGATTTCTTCCAACAACCGGTTCTCCGAACTGCTTAGAAAGTTAACAACCGGTTCCCGCGAATAGGTGTGAACCTGTTGAATCCCACCACTGGACATATTGTCTGGTTCTTACTTGGCAAAGCTCTTTGTTTTGTTGGGCATCTGTTCATATCGAGGACAAGGAACTGGTGTTAAAGTAAAATACAACATCCAGTAAGTCACACCAAGCTCAGGTTGGAAGATTACATCACAACATGCCTTCTTGTAGACTTATTCTTAGTAGCAGTAAACAGCCAAGGAATTTTTCAGTGATAATGGGTTCTAGTTGGCCATCCAGGAAGTGGAAAGTACATATGGTTAGTCCCATCACCATCTAATACTACCCACTCCATGCTTAGGAAAGTGAAATTCCAACCAAGTGTTTTGTGCCAAGACATCATCATTACAGCTGACAAAAGAGGGAAACTGCAAATAATTCAGGCCAAAGTAGAAACCCCAAAATCAGACTGTTCCCAGTTCTTCTTTCTCCTACCAGGTCAGTCCCTCATCTTCCCAAAAAAAGGACTTCTTCATGACTTTCCAAAGATGGACCCTGATATTGGTTGCCCATTTGGACGTCAAGAGCCATCCTAACTTACTAGTAGTGCTACTTTCACATCCCCTACAGTCTGATTACGCAAATCCAGTTAGGATCTGTGTTGAATTGAGGTTGATGACAACCAGGTTCTTAAAAGAGGCATTGGGCCTACTTTTACTTCTTGGCTCTTAAGAGAATGACATTTAATCCTTTATGCATGGCATTATTTCCGCATCACCTTCTTCTTCTAACGGAATAGCAAGCACCAGAAGGGATGCTTGTTTAACACCTCAAGCATTCAAATTGCCTCGGGGGTTACAGAGGGAAGAGAAGACAATTCCGTAAAGACGAGCCATCTAAAATTGTTATTTAAATTAAAGGAACCCCCAACCATGTTCTGCTTTGTCTGTTGTTATTGTTGTTGCTGCTTTCTTTTAGAGAATGAGGGAGTAAGAGAGTTTTTTTTTCCCAAGTGGTGGGATTCAACAGGTTCACACCAATTCCGGAGGACCGGTTGTTAACTTTCTAAGCAGGTCAGAGAACCAGTTGTTGGAAGAAATCTCCTTTTGTTTTTGTTCCACTTTACAGGGCTAATCCTGTTAGGAAGGCAGGAAGGAAACGTTATGGGGTTGTTTCTAGCCTAATCTTTATTACCCTGCTTACAGAAACTGCCTCTTGGTTAACCCGTAGAACAGCTAAAGGTTCTTGGCAGGACGCCCAGACTTACTGTCACCTGAGCTCCACCCAGTCACATGATCATCCAGCCACGCCTCCCCAGCTGCCCATTAGGGCAGAGAACAGATTAACTTTCTAAGCAGTTCGGAGAACCGGTTGTTGGAAGAAATCTCCTTTTGTTTATTTCCACTTTACAGGGCTAAT
>JAOYMU010000098.1:45895487-45908304 GCA_025802295.1 Psammodynastes pulverulentus
CTTAAGCACTCAAAGAGCCACAAAGGTCCTAACCAGAAGCCCCCTGTTCAATTCTGGAGCCGACCAGAAGTCCAGTTTCCCTACCATAGAGTTTCCTTCTAGCGCAGCATCCTTTTTCCTCTACCTGCCCTAACCAAAAGCCCTATCAATTGTGGAGCCAACCAGCGACAGGGTGCCTCAGCAGAGAGATGAAAGAGCCACATGCGGCTCCAAAGCTGCAGGTTGCTGACCCCTGCCCTATGCTCTCTACCACTTTGCTTCAAAGGTGGCAAAACCTGGCATATTTTGCACATCTTGTGGCTGCCCTTGGATGGTGTCAGAGTACCAGCTAACACATTATTTCAATAATATTAAAGTTAAGGATGACTTAAGTCCATCTTGCTTATAAGCTGGGAATGAAATAGTGGAAAGATGATGGGAGCTATGGCAGAAAAATGATGTTGCCAGAATATGTTTGTGCTATGGTTAGATACAAGTGCAGACCTGGCCTTGGAGAAGAAACCAGATTGGTAGATCTATGTGGTGCCTCACTAACTCTGTACCCACACTACAACAGCTGATTTTGACTCAGAAAAATCCTCAGAAATTTTGCAAGGGGCAAAAACACTCTGAACAATTGAGCCTACAACTCTCTGAATCACAGGCTATATTCTCTTCAAATTTCACCTTTGACCACACAGAAAATGAAACTGTTGTTAATTAGAAAGGGGAACATTGACTGACATTGAACTTCAATGCTTTGGCTTTTCTTAAGATAGTAAATCTTTCTCCCTCACTCTTTGCAAATTCTTTGCTTATTTCAATTAAGTTCCTGTAAATATTTCTTCTCCCCCAATAAAACACAGCCAATGATAGAAGCTTGTTTTAAAACATCAGGACTATCTATCATTTCCTAATAAGATTCTTCGCCAAAAGGGCAGGAGCATTTTTAGTACTATATTCTTCAACAGACAGCAAGCATTTTTTCAGTTCATTAAACACTAGCCAGGCATGAGGAGGATTCTTGCTGGGAATATTTACTCCACTTGTATGTACTAAGAGGATCTTTCTGCAGAAACCAACTTCTATGCCTTTTACATCAGAGCAGAATTATATGGAGTTCTAAGTTTTCACCTCATCCTAAGGCTGTGTTTTTAAAGCAAGACATATGAATTCCAGAAAGAAAGGAAAAATTACCCAGTTGTGGCACTTAAAGAGAATTCTGTTATTTGATTCGGTCCAGTACATGCATATTTTAAAACTAAGGGTTCTGAATCCAGCAAAATTCAGAAATACAAGAACACGAGAAAATGTATAAATGGAAAAACAAGGAACATAGGGCCTGCACATCAGAGATAGTATTCATACTTGACAGTCAAGAGAAACATTGATTTCTTATAAGCATGTATGTTATAATATCAGTCATGAAAATAATATTTTAAAAAACCTTAGTGTGAGGATCCCTATTGTTTCCATTTATTATTTTATTTGTGAAATCATGAATTTAAAAGGCCTTGTGAAGATCTTATTTTGTCCCCAAATCTGGGAGGGGGCAGTGATGCCACTGCTATATATTTTAGACAAGAAAATAGCTCAAAAAGATGCCACTACTCACTGGTTTGCGTTAGGGAAGCCCTGATTTGTTACCACTAGTTCAACTACAAAATGGGAAGACCAGTTGTACAGTATCACACAGAGGTATTATAGGTGATCCTCCGGTTACAATGGCAATTAAGACTGGGATTGCCATTGCTAAGCAAAGCAATCATAAAATGAAACATCACATGACCTCATCACTTAGTAACAGAAATTCTGGCAGTACTGGTAGCTGTTGAAAAACCAAGACAGGTGGGTCATTAAGTGAGAAGAAGTGGGAGTCCCAAATAAGAGTCTGGATGGGATATCGTGGGTGGGGATGCACTATGGAGGACAGGTGCTGCAGAGTACAGGATTCCTGGGAATCTTCTATTCTGTACTAGGACTCCTTGGGAAAAATGCAGTGGGAGTAATTTACAGGAGCTACGTGCGACCTTCCATGCCAGCTTCCTCTCGCTTAGCTTGTGGGAAGCCAGCAAAGAAGGTTGCAAAGGGTGATACGGTGACTATGGCTTGCTCTGATTTGTAATTGCAAGGCAGGTGCCAAGCACCCAGATCACAATCATATGATCATGGGGATGCTGCAAAGGCCATAACTTCATGGACTGGTCATACATCCCCCTTATTCCGTTACTGAACAAGTGGCCATAACTCAAGGACTATCCATACCATAATAAGTAACCCCGCTCTTTTACTTCTTGTAAAGCTCAGCTTTGGGGTCCCATCTTAAGAACAACAACCTAAAAAGTGCCTCCAATAATTCTGTTACCTTCCTCAGAATTTTTATCCTCCCTTCTTTATTTTTTCTATAGTTAATATAAACACTGATTATATATATAAAAAAATAAATGCATACAATGCATTCAGAATGTATTCAGACCTTCACTTTTGTCAATTTCATTATGCTGCAGCCTGATTCTATAGTTGTTGAAATTCATTTTTTCCCATTAATCTACACTTAGTGTACCCCATAATGACGAAGTGAAAACAGAATTGTAGAAACGTCTCAATTTATTAAAAAGAAAAAATTGAAATATCACATTGGCATAAGTATTCAGTCCCTTTGCAACAACACTTGAAATTTAGCTTAGGTGCCTTCCGTATCTCTTGATGGTTGTTGACATATTTCTACAGCTTGATTGGAATTCACCTGTGGTAAATTAAATTGATTGGACATGATTCTTCAGTGCAAAACACATGAAAGCCCTCTTGGAGTTTGCAAAAAAGCACCTGAAGGACTCTCAGACTTTGCAGAACAAGATTCTCTGGTCTGATGAAACCAAGATTGAGCTGTTAGGCCTCAATTCTAAATGTTATGACTGGAGGAAATCAGGCATCGCTCATCACCTGCCCAATATCATCCCAACACTGAAGCATGGTGGTTGGCAGCCGGTGTTTTATAGACATTTCTAAAATTCTGTTTTCACTTAATCATTATGGGGTACTGAGTGTAGATTAATGAGAGAAAAAATGAATTTCAAGAATTGTAGAATCAGGCTGCAGCATAACAAAATTGAGAAAAGTGAAGAGGGCCTGAATACTTTCAGATACACACTGTATATGGAAACTGGCTTTGATCACAACTCTCTGACAGTCCTAATCCTCTTCCTTGAGTGGATGTTGAAAAGGAGATGCTTAAGATGCTAAACGGAGCCCTACATTGGGCAGGGGATTGGAATAGATGCTGTTTAAAATCCCTTCCAGCCTTGCCTTTCAGCCTATGAAATACTTCTTCAGATTGTAATGAAAATGAAGGCTCAGAACAGTTTCTTCCCTTCAGTTAAGAAATGCATCTCTTCAGCCAATCCATGAACAGCAAAAAAGAGTACCAACGAGCTCTCCCCATCGAATTTTCAGTAAAACCCATTTTGCAATGTACTGGAGTTCATTGCAAAACAACAGGCATTATGGAGACTATTCTAGACAAATGTAAACAAAACATTCGGCTGTTAAAAGTTTGGATGGGGTGAGAAGGAGAAATATTGAAGAAACTGATCTAAGTCAGAGCTTTTCTGCTTTCCAAGTGTCTCGAGACACATACTGTCAATACAACTAGACCTTCATAAATGGGCACATCCTGAAACCCTGCCCTTCCTGAATAACAATGAACTCAGGGCATCTCACCTGCCACCAGGTACAAATTGAAAGCTGCTGTCACTTCAGTGGCCTGCACGTTTCATGGATTTGATACCCAGAAAGAAGGGACAAACCTTTTCCCCAAGGCTTGGATGAAAACAAAAACAGAACAGTGCAAAATATCAGACTTACCCTCTGCTAACTATCAGCCTTAAGGCATCCAAGTTGCCATGGTAGGCAGCCCACAGGGTTGGGGTCATGCCATCTTCATCAGGGGAATTTAAGTCCTTCTTGGTGGCTTCTTTAAGCAGGTCCAGATAGCCATCTCTGGCTGCACGGTGGTACTGGTCATTCATGGTGTAGCCTTAAAGCTTGCCCATGTCACTGGGAGGGTGAACGGCACAGAGATGGCAACAGAGTTCTAGGAAAGCAGCTGTCAGAGAGGAGGGAGCTCCGTTGCCAGGATACTTGAGATTCCCTGCCTGGAGAGGGCAGGAACTCCTCATATTGAAGGCATATTATTTGCTGAGGATTCCCCTGGGTCCTAAAAATTCCTGCCTTTGCCTTAGCTAGCCCCTCTCAAAAGACATTTCTCCTTTGGGCCACTTTCCTGGTGGGAATATCTGCTTGGGAATGTGCTTTTGGAAACCTTGGCTTGAATTACTAAAGCAATAGTTGCTCAATCAAGAGTGTAGTACTTCAGAATACTTAGACGCATCCAGGCTCAGGATTCAAGTTTTATTCCAGAGTTACTCTGCCCCAAAGAATTCTGGCGAAGAGAGTGAAAACATTCAGAAAGTCTCTCCTTCTACATGGAATCTCCCCATGCTTGTTCACCATCCTTTTTTCCCCTTGAAGGGGAATTAGTGAAAAGAGAGATACACAATTATTGCCCAATCATTGTAGACTTTAAACTCTTATCCCTTATGGAGTACCCACTGCTGGCCAGTGATTGCATGTGTGGGGGTGCGTGTGTAGGCCTTCAAGTCAGTGTTGACTCCTGGTCAAGTCCCCACAGTTTTCTTGGCAAGAATTTCCAGAAATGTTTTTCCACTGCCTCCTTCCTAGGGCTCAGAAAGAGGCCCAAAGTCACCCAGTTGGTTTGGTGTCCGAGGCAAGACTAAAACTCAGAGTTGCCAGGTTTCTACTCTGATGCACCTTAACCACTATACTATACTGACTCTCTGCCCAGCAAAAGATTATGAATTATATGCCAGGCCAGTGATATGAAGTCATTTAGGGAATGGATCCAGGTGACAGTCTGACACTGGGCACCCCGTTATAACAGCAGGCATGAGCTCATCTCCAACAGGTGCATGGCAGGCCACTATCTTTGCACACGGGCTATTAAAGACAGTCCAATCTCTAGTTGCGTGTCAATGCATTGATGATAGAGTAGAAGAGAATGGGAACAATACACATCTATACATCTGCATGGAGCTATTTATATTTTCGCTCAGAAATGCGAAAAATAAATAAATAAATGTGTGGAACACAGATCCTTTATTGGTCACAGCTTTGCGGTGGGTTCATATATAATTAGACACAAAAGTGTATCGGCTCTAAATTAACTAAGTTTCTCTTCCCTTACGCCAATATAAATCAATCAGCCTGCATGAAATTGCTGTCAGAGATGTCATTTATTAAACAATAACATATCTTGACACTAAAGGAAAAATATACTACTAAGCCATGTTGAATGCCTGTTGATCTAGTGTAGAACATAGATGCCGCCTGCCATACGCTAAATAGATATCTCCAAATAGCTTTCTTGGAACAATATGGATATGGTTAGCTTTCTTTGAAGATCTCCAAGTCTAGCCTATAGTCTCCCATCCATGCATTAACCAGGCATCCTGCTTAGCTCTTGAGCTCAGAAAAGATTGGACAGATGCTGCTTAGTATTTACTATTTAGTAGCCTTCTTCAATAGAAGAAGGGACGACAGAGAAGGAGGTGGCTGGATGGAGTCACTGAAGCAGTAGGCATGAGCTTAAATGGACTCCAGAAGATGGTAGAGGAGAGGAAGGTCTGGAGGAACATTGTCCATGAGGTCGCAATGGGTCAGACACAACTTCACAACTAACAACAACAAAGCCTTCAGTTAATCTTCATTTTTTGGGTATCCAAGACATCTTTGTTGCATTCGTGTACTTTGGAGGGGGGGTGTCTTTGCAGGTACAGTATATGCCTTTAAGTCAGTGTTGATTCCTGGCAACTGCCTGGATTGGTCCCTGTAGTTTTCTAGGCAAGATTGCCTTGTTTCTGTGGCTGAAGGAGAATGGCTAACTCAAGGTTATAACTCAGTTTCCCCTTTTCTTAACCACTACACCAAAGTGACTCTGGTGCGCTTCAGTTTCTGCTTTTACAGAATCTTTAGCTGTTAAATACGAAATAATGACCTGAATTCCACACAAGAATGACAAGGCCCTTTTTGGAAACTGTTGGTCCTCTATCGCCATCTGTTGTTGGAGAAGTAGAAAGAGTCTGAAAGTACCCTTTCAGAGTACAGTAATACATTGCATTAGTATAGGTTTTCCAGAATTACAGCTGATTTCATCAGATGTGTGTAAAATGTAAATGAATAAGGAGGGGTCAGTGAGGGAGGGAAGGAAGGAAAGTACTAGGTAGTTGTATGAATGAAGATTCATAGGATTAGATTACAAATATATTATCAATTAACAATTGCATTACAAATCATTTGTTCAGACTTCCTGAGAGCCTGAAAGCTATTGATATATTTGTTCATCACCTGCCCAATATCATCCTAACAGTGAAGCAATGCTATGGGCAAACTTCCAAGTAATCCAAGAGGTGAAATTCCGATAAAAAAGAAACACTAGGCTTTCAAATGAACTAGCATACATCTACTTCCAAACCTTGCACTGAAAAAGAAAGGAAGGAAGACAGTCCCTTTTTCAACAGTGTCTCTTTAACAGTAGTAGGCCTTAGCAGGTGATCACCATCATCATCATCTCAAAAAAGCTTCAGTTGGTGATTTGCACAGATCAAATTTTAATTGGGTGGGAAATTTACAGGCTTCAAAAAATGGCCGGAACTGTAGCTTGCAGCCTTTGTCACCATTGGCTGTGTGGTCTGAGAATGATGGGAGTCTAGAATCATTTTGAAGGCTATAAATTCCCCATGAGATGGAGCAGCAAGTCCAGCCTTTTCTTCTGATAGAGATACAAACATCCTCCCCAATGCCTGCTGGACCTGTCTGCCACTGTTCTAGGTTTACTGCTAGACATATCTATGCTTACCCGGAATTTGTATCCTTAGATTTACTTTCTGCCTTTTCTGTAAGAATTCATGGCCTTTTCCTTAGGCATTCTCCTTCCCACTGCGCTTTTTTCTTGGAACAAATATGTAAGGTAGGCCAAAAGTCTCTCTGGGAGCTTCATGTCCAAGCAGGGACTTGAACCCAGAACTTTAACATGGGATTTATTCTACCAATGGTTAACTAATAGAAACAGAGGTTAGAAACTAAACAGAATTTAAAAAGATAATTAAGAATTTGTTTTGAAAATTCTGCAAGATGGATAAACTAATGTTGTTACTATGCTGTGATAAATATTGATATGTTTATTAAGATTATCAGTATGACTTTGGTCATTGTTGTATCTTTACTTAAAATTAATTGTGCCCAGACAACACGATGTTCAGATAGACATGGAATATTTTATGTTTTCTTTTAAAGAAAAATGTATCAATAAAACATATATTCCCCCCAAAAATGTGTCTCAGAACTGGTGGAGGGGGACATACATCTTTGACACCTTCTCATAGAAAAAGGTCCAAGGTTGTCATTCAACGTACAAACATCAGCATCTGAAGTTTTTGTTACCTTAGACTTCTGCCTTTTAAAAAACATGGCATGTAGAAGTATCACGTAAGAGAATTTTTTTTTAGGACTGACAGGTAGTTTCTAAATTAAGAACAATTTCCCATGTGGCTTTTTATAAATTTTTGCACTTCTGCTTTTGTTGGCAGGATTTTTATGATGATTTCTTCCCATTTTCATATCAAGTAACCTTGATTCCCATATCTCTCACATGGTTTTTTTTTGCCCCTAAACCTAGTTCAAGGCACAAAATGGATCCTATAAGCCTTTCTGAGACATTTATGAAGCAGTCCTGTCAACTCACTAACGGTGTAAATCAAAAGACATCCGGACAAATATAAATTTCAGGGCTGTTGTGAACTGGGGGAAAAAGGAAGCTTGTGCAAAAGTGGTGAGAACAACAAACCGACTTGAAGACAGAAAGGTTGGTGGAATGATGCTTGCTAAAACCATGGTTCTCGTTCCGTCTGCCTAGTTATATAGATGCTGAACTTAATATTAGTAAAGGGTCTAACTTTTACACTTTTTATTTTCATTTTGTGTCCCTCTCATTCCATGGGACTCATGTTTTGTACAGCCCTAATTTTAAACATAGTGATTTGGGACTACTAAGCCATGGTAACTGCAGTAGGATTTACTTCTGAATGGGCATGCATAGACTGGTGATGTAAGAAGAGCAAATGAATGGTTCAGAAGTTTGAGTGGTTCCAGAGTAGAGGAAGGTATTATCTACCTTTAAAGGAAAATATTTGTAGCTCAGGGTTGAAATGAGGTGTCCTTCGTGCTCTCTGAGCTTGTTTTCTTGCAAACGTTTCATTACCCTAACTAGGTAACATAATCAGTGTTAGTACAGATGATGTTACCTAGTTAGGATAATGCAAGAAAACAAGCTCAGAGAGCACCAAGGCCCCCTTATTATCTACCTTATTGGCTTAAATTGGAGATTTGTTTTTCCTCAATGCAAGGATACCCTGAGAAGTTTTGCTTTTGATTCGGAGTAAAGAAGTGTTTGCAATATGGCATTTTGTCTGTGGTGATTTCTTTTCTTCTGGGAGCCATAGTGTCCAGAACAAAACATCGTGCCCCAATTCTTGCAGACCAGAAAAGTAATTAAGGGAGCTTGCTGTCTAAGCATTTGGTGGATTTGTTCTGTGTTAATAATGAGCCCGACTGAACAGCTGAGAAATAAGCCAGGTTTGGTCCATAAGCTCCAGAAGAGATTCTGGAAGCCCAGAGTTTGTTCCATCTTTTCACTGATGGATCATGATGTGGTTTGAATCGGGTTCAAAAAATGGAGACCTCAGTTTCAAAAATTAATCTAAATTGTTGGTCAACAAATTAGGGTATCAAAAGGGAAATTGTAAAATATATTTAGAGAAAGAATGTTCACTCGGCAAGTAAGAAAACATATATGTCTGCAGGGTTTTATATACATACATACATACATACATACATACATACATACATACATACATACATATTTAAAAGAAATCTCACCAAAATATTGTAAGTCATTACATCTATTATCATAACCAGATATGATTAACAAAATGGGCTTTCATTCAACTTGAAAGGGTTATATAAGAAATTCTTTCCAAACGTTATTGAGAAATCCTGGCTCAAGTCATATTTAAAATACTATAGTTTTACATTTTGAAATTCAGTTTTCTATTCCATCTGCCCAATATCTAATCATTTTTATCACCATTAGCCTAATCTTAGAAGAAACCTGGACTCTGGTATAAAACAATGTATTTTGTCCTGAAGCGTTCTCACATTCTCTCTTTCTATGTTTTCCTTTATGCTGGCAGCTCTATATTAGTGTCGGTTAAACCATGACCAACGTGACTGTGAGGAAAGACAGTGAGATCAAACGTGAAGATTCCATCATGGGCTCCGGCCAGAAGGATGACAAGAGCAGCTTTAGTCCTGATCATTTACCACCTGTTGGCCAACATATACATAGGTTCTCCTCTATCTCTTTACCGCACAGTCCCAAGGAAGTTTGGAAAAAAGGCGGGCGTGTTTTCTCTATCCTGCTAGCCATCAACCTGATGCTACTAGCATGCACTCTGGTCAGTGGTGGGGCATTCAAAAACGTCAAACTGCACGACTACGATGCCTTTTTCATGCTCACCGTTGTGATGCTGATTGCCATCATCTGGATGCTGTTCTATATCTTCAATACCTCCAAGCGCCAGGCTGCCATCCCTTACAAAGACAATCACGCAGGACCTATCTGGCTAAGAGGTAAGGAGATGCTGGTAAAAGCATACCTTTAATTTGGTAAGAGAATAGGCAAAGCACCGGCAATATTGTCATGCTGCAGGAGTGCTGGGTTTATCAGTGCATCAGTCCTACCTGTGTTTGTTAAAAAAAAAAAAAAATCTCAGTGGCACCCATCACGTTTATAAGATTTAAAATGTTAAACGCTTGTGAGTAAATGAGTACTGGGAAGGAAGATGTGAATCGAATTGATCACAGCTCTGCAGAGTTAGGCAGATAATTAGAGCTAATTAGAGCTCACTAATGTTCAGGCAGCTCCTAAGCTAAGTCTTGGATCCAGTTCAAGCTTGATTGTGTGTATCTAAGCTATGGTTAAATATGATATTCTGGATAAGCATACGAAGAGTATGGATTGAAAATTATAAAAGTGAGCGGGCAGCAAAATGATAAAAAGTGATAAAAAGTGTACCATAAGTTTTTCAGGGCTCAGTGAAAACTTAGAAATGGTGTCACTACTACTTCTGGAATAAATTAGCCCTCAGGATTTGAAAAACCTCTGTTGTTCTTAAATATTATTTGTAGAAAAGAAGGTTTAACCCTAGCATTGAAGCTGGATATCACACTTGCTCAAGGCAAGATTTATATCAATCAGCTTTACAAGTTTGATAGTGCAATAAAATAGGGCTCTGCTTTTGACAGAATTGGGACATCCCTTGTCTTCTTTCCTGGGCTAAGGAAGATTTGTCATGGCTGTGAGATCCATAGAACTAAATTAGAGAGTTTGGATTGTGTAGTTGTTATGGGAAGGATAATGACATTTGTTTTCCAACACAGGTGGCTTGGTCTTGTTTGGAATCCTCACATTGGTGATGGATATATTCAAGACAGGATACTTCAGTTACTACGAGTGCTTGTCAGTCATCAAAATCATGTATCCAATTGTGCAGGCTGTGTTTGTAATTGTCCAGGTGAGTTTGTAATGTTCTGTATGTAAACATATTTATATGCAATCAAATGCTAATTGGTTGGGGGGAAAGCATACAATAGGGAGAAAATAAAAGCTAGGTAAAGCTCTAATAGTCTAAATGATAGGAGGGTGCTGTTCAGTTTAAGAGGGTAGCTTGATTTGCAGTAATATTTTGTTCCCTAGAATAAGCATAGGAAAACTATTGGTTTGTGTGCACCAGTATTTCAAGTATAATTAAATATCAGGCACAAAGAACCAGACCAACATGTACAGGATTTAAGCTAGGCGCTTTATTAGATTCTGTCTATAATACAGAAATCTATCCAGTCTGGCAGCCTATTCCTCGGAACAATGAGATAACGCTTCAAAGAACTGGTGGGGGGGCTTCAGTCACAACCCTTTTGCAGTTGCACAGTGACTCCAGGCTAGCTCCATCCTTAATCCCTCTTCCCTGCCAGGCTGGGTGCTTCCCAACATTAAATGATCTATAATCTGGTTGTGCGTTGTGAGAGCTAACTAAAATATAGCAGATCTTGAAGTATATCAAAATGGCTGAGATCCATGTTATAATAAGTAGCAATAAGTGTTTTAGAACTTGAATAGCAAAATCCTGCAAAATGTATTCCAATAAGTCTAGGAAACTCTGTTCTGCTCATAGCCAGGATAACAAGATGCTATAGAAAGCAAATTTAAAAGTTGCATTTCTTTCTTTCTAGACTTATTTTCTGTGGGTCTCTGCCAAAGACTGTGTTCATGTACATTTGGATCTTACCAGGTGAGTATCAAGATCATTCAGCAAAATACCTTTTCATCTTATTAAGCTGCAGGTGTCACTGACTGAATGAAAAATAGGATGGGTTTGGGCAGACAGAATCTCAGTGCATTAACTGTAGTAATATTACCAATAGTATGCAACAATGAAGGTAAAAGATCTTTTCCAAGGGTCTTGTTGGATCTGGGAAGGATTTCTGGAAGACTTGTCTTTTTCGCTTTTCTGAAACTTTTTCCATTGGGTAGTATGATGTAAAAAGATTAAATATCAAAGCTGGTGATAATTCTGAATAGAGTATTTTTGTCAGGGTTCCAGCAAACACTCCCAACAGACTCAAAACTCCAAGGCAGGCATATTCCTCAAAGTATAGTTTTATTAGACATGTCATATTGGCACATCTGGGGAAAACCCTACTCTAAAAGACCCAAGATTTTCCCCACCCAAATCAAACCCCAAAGTTCTTTCCCCTCCCCCAGGTCACACATCCATCACATGGTCCAATCAGGTCACATCCTCCATCCTGGCTGGCTTTGGTCCATGCCTCTCCAACACCTGGTAGAATGTCCTTGGCTCCCACGGGAAAGAATGTTGTTTTGGCTACACATCCCCAGCTATCTCTATCTCCTCCCTTGTGTTCCCGCAGCTCCAACCAGCCTTCCTGTGGCAGCCCTGAAGATGCTTCCAAAATGGCTTCAGCCCAAAATGGCTTCAGGGCTGACATTTTCTTGCTTTACAGTAAAAGTGGGCAAACTTGGAGAGCCAAGTTTACCAAATTTGAGAGCCCCCAAATCCTTAATCCATGGGATAGTCATTTCAAAACAGGATGGGCAACCAATAAATTTAATAAATAAATAAAAATAAATAATAACACAGCCAATCTCCTTTACATTTCTGGTAGTGTAATAGTTTTAAGATGGGTTTTAAAAATTATATCAAACCTACTTTGTAGTTTAGTCTACTATGTTCATTTACTATAACAAACGGTCACTTGCCAATTGCTACTCTGTAATCTGCCATGGTGCACAGAGGCCCTAAGGATGCTATATTAGCCAACTGAAAAGAATTTCTATCAAAAGGAAGAAGCTGTATGAGAAATATCTGCAAGCAGGAGAGTTGGGCTCATTTTGGAATGTACCCTAATTAAATTACTCTTATCCTTAAAGTATTTCAGTTCAGGTTGATCACTACTGTTTATTTGCTCTGACTCCGGAGGTGGGTTGGGTGTTTGGAATGAACAGAGCTTATTTTTTAAACCAAAATTATCCATTCTTCTATGATAGATGTGGACTGATGCTCATCTTAACCACCAATCTAGCAGTGTGGATGTCAGCTGTAACAGATGAATCAGTGCATAAGGC
>JAOYMU010000098.1:45908404-45922822 GCA_025802295.1 Psammodynastes pulverulentus
CAGCCAGCTATGCTGGCTGGGGAACTCTGGGAGTTGAAGTCCACAAGTCTTAAAGCTGACAAGTTTGCCCACCCCTGCCCTAGAGGGTATTACTTTAAGGCAGAGGTCCACAACCTTTCCACCTTGGCAACCAGGTCTGGGTGTGAATGTCAGGAGCATATGTGCACAACTCCATCCACAGCTCCATCCACACAGCATGTGAGCACAATGGAACTTCGCATGCACATGCATGCTTGCTCACCACTCACCCACTACTCATGCAGGTGGAACCTTGCTTGCACGCACACATGCACACTTGCCCATCACTCGTACAGCCATTTGGCTCCAGGGTGGGTGGCTAACATGCAAATAAATTCATAAAAGAATAAGATAAATATTATAAATTAATAAAAATATAATCAGCTGGCCCAAATACATTTGAAGTCTCCAGACAATCTGTATTACTGTACTTAAATTGTAAATCCACTTTCTAAAAAAGCCAGATTTTTGTTGTCCTAGAGAAAGGTGGGAATGTGTGGTTCATAAAGATTATTGATGGGGTAGAAAAGATCTATTTCCAGGCCCATTCCTCCTTGATCTATTAAAGAAAAAGAATGCAGGACATCTCTTCATGAGTGAATTGAACCAGGCAGATAGATAATCTCTATTTTGGTAAAAGATAGAGTTGTGGGCGTAATGTGTATCATAAGAATAATATGGGAAGAAACATAGGTCAGGTTAATCCTCCTTGAAGGATAAGAGGTATTAAAAGGTAATTCAAAAGTCTGCTTCCATTGAGTTTTGAAAGATCATAGAGTTGGCTGTGAGAGAAAACCCTCTTATTTCAGTACCATTCCAATTTTTTGATCAATGTCATTTTCAATCAAAAGTTAAAAAAAAAAATTCCTGAGCTAGTCTTGACCAGCTTTTCCTTCTCTCTCTCTGCAGTTGATCTAAAAGGAAGCACCTCTGACTGTGGCTGCAAAAGTAACGTCTGCCAAATCTTCAAGAATGGTTATTTTTGGCTGTATCCTTTCAATATTGAGTACAGCCTTTTCGCTTCTGCCATGATCTATGTAATGTGGAAGAACGTTGGCCGCATCATGGACCACCATTCCAACCATATCCATCACCTCAAGTTTAAGCTTTTCAAGAGGACTTACTTTTTGGGTTTCATAATGGGACTCTTGATCATGGCGTCTGGCATAGCAATCCTGATTGTGTATGAAATCCAGATCAATTCGAAAAACAAGGCTAAGGTGAAGAATCAGGTGCTCACCATGTACTACATTTTCAATATTGTCTGCCTGAGCCTGATGTCCCTCATCTCTGTGGGTGGCTCCATTGTTTACAGATTTGACAAGAGAGACATGAACCGCGAGAAGAATCCAACTAGAACGCTTGATGTGGCCTTATTAATGGGGGCAGCCTTAGGGCAATATGCCATTTCCTATTACTCTATTGTGGCCACTGTGGCCAGTTCACCAAGGGATACGATCAATGCCCTCAACTTGACTTGTTCCTTGCTGATGATTGCCCAGCACACTTTCCAGAACATTTTCATAATTGAAGGCCTCCATCGACAGCCCTTTAAAAGGGAAAGCAAAGTGGACCATCAGGAGAAGGACATTTATGGTCTCACTTTTGTCAACTTAAATGCTGTATCGCTTCGCGTCCCTGAAAATGGAAACGCTTTATCACCAACATCTCCAGGACTAGCCATCCAGGCTCCTCATGAAATAACACGGTCCATCAGTATCTCCAAGAAAGTGAGCTGGCGGAGGAGATTCTTAAAAGAAAGCTCATTATTCCTGCTCCTGTGTAATGTAATTGTAAGTAGGACCATTTTATTTGAGCCAAAATTGGATTAGTCATCAATAGTTCAAGTATGTAGATGAGTAGGATTCCTTTGTCCTTGTCAAATAGCGAAAAATAGAACTAGCTTCAATCCTGTTATTTAACCAAAACTCTTTCACACTGAAATATGAAGTTTTGCTGATTTAATTGAATTGTCTCAACTATAACTTCAACAAACATACATACATATACCCAATCTCTAGCAAACATGCCCAAGAGTTGCAGCCAAGCTAGTCAGAGATGTTGGGGGTAGTAGTGTAAAAAAAAAACAATGGGAAGATAGACTGAGGAAAAACAAATTAGAAAATACAAAAGACATGGAGCTGTTACTACTACTTGAACTCTCTTTTCTTTCTTCTTGGAATCCATATTGTATTGTTTTTCTTACTATGCTTCACATCACTGGCAGTTAACAAAGAGGAGAGAAAGACAAGTATGAAATATAACATATGATAGGTGATGCCTATAATATCCCAAAAAAGGCCAAGGATCAATTTAGCCATCTATTTCTTCCTGGCCTTCTTAAAAGTAGCATTCTAAAGAGAGTAGCAGTTGACTGATATGTTATAGTAAATTGATATTCTCTAGATTCTGTTTAATAGTGTTCAGTTTCCCAGATTTTATATTAAGAGAAACTAGTTCTCTGAGTGTTGGTGGAAAGTGGAGTAAGTGCAAATCCATCTCCCTCTCATCCTCAAGCTGTTTTTCAACCAATACAGGCTGTACTAATAAATACAAATGCAGCACCTTTTTTAAAATAAAAGGAGCCGCGGAAGCAGCAGGAGGAGAGGCAGAACTGAGTAATAAACAACAATTAGGTGTGATGTTCGGCACACATTGCAAAGGAAGAGGAAAGCTGAATTTGTCTTGTGGAAGACTGCCTTACAGTTCTTGCTGCTTTTCATACATATTTGACTGCATCCCAGTAGTTTGAATAAATTAATGATTTTTACATTTTGTGCAGTTGCATTCCACCTTTTCTCTAGAGAGCTCAAGACACGTTACAATGGATCATCCCTCATTTTTATCTTGACAGGATTGTAATGCCCTTTCTGTGATGGAAAAGGAAATGGAAATATGCATCTAGCGCTCATGAAAAATACTGGGAAACTGGCATGAAGGAGGGAGAGCAGATTGTGGCACTGCACAAGATGATTTATTGCTCTTGTCCATTAGGCAGAGATATTTGGGCTAAATCAAAATTAACAAAATTCTAGGGCAGTATTTCTCAATCTTGCTGTTATTCTGAGCCACCCAGAGTTGCTCAAGAATTCAGTTCCCAGAATTCTTCAACCAGCAGTCCACACATCTTAAAGCTGCCAAGGTTGAGTTGAGAAACTTTGTTCTAGGGTATTCCACACTCCTGTGGATCAGGGTCATTGCCTTAAAGAATTCAGTGATGCAGAGGCCTGTCAGTTAAATGTTTATGCTTAGATGTCATCATTTCTGATGCTCTTAGAATCAGGCTGTCCTGTGTTTAATCTTGCATCAAGGTATCTTTTGCATCAAGAATTGTGCTCGATAGTCTCGTTCTTCCTTGTTTTTACTTGCTGACAATGCTGTTATCTTTGTCTCTTTCCCAAACAGCTCTGGATTATACCTGCGTTTGGAGCCCGGCCGCAATTTGATAATACCACAGAGCTTGAATTCTATGGTTACCCCATGTGGGCTGCTATTGTGGACATCTGCTTACCCTTCGGCATCTTCTACCGGATGCATGCTGTTGCTAGCTTAACTGAGGTCTACGTCATGTCCTAATGGAGAAATGAAGAACTTTTTGGAAGAGCCCACAGTTCTCATACCACCCAGGACTTGAAAGCCTAAAGAGCTGCACTGAGATGGTTGAGTTCCTTTGGGCACCAGGCCCAGTGATTTGATGGGCATTATCAAGAACTGACAATAACCGAAACACACACCCCCTTTTTTTTCCTATTTAAATGACCCCTTTTCTTTATTTTCAGGGGGGGGTTCCCTACCAGATATGCAGACATCAAGGACCCTATATAGGCTTAGATTCACTCCTGGTCACTTTAAAGACATTTTGACTCCAGTAGAGCAGTCTGAGGAGTCACAGCTTGAAAGAAGAATTTAGTGAATGTTGAAGACTGTTAAACGTAATTGTGCCTTTGTGTCATTTGGATGGCTTCATAAGATTCCTTCCTGACCCTTCAATCCCTTTTCCAGTGATTTATGAAGGCCTCAGGACTACGACCCTGTTAAAGCTCATACACCATAAGAAGAATCCTGGAGCCGTTCTGGGTTTCGATGGGACTTCCTTGCTGTCCTGAATCAGGGCCTGAAGACTGTATGAGTCCATCTAAACAGGGTTATTCTGTCAGGAGCATAATAAGAAATGTTAGTTTTTAACAATAGTTTTTTTTTTTTAATGAGCCTATTTTTATAAAATGTACATATTTATTGATTCTCATTGTGATAATTAAAAGGGAAATGAAGCCCCAGAGAACCACCGTAAGGAAAACACATGCCCAATCTTAATCCTCTAGCTGCAGTGCTTAACCGGCAGCCTGCCAAAGGTGGTACTTCCTCTGCTGCTTCAGCTCAGAGTTTGTACTAAGGGGGATATTGTTCTCCTTCATATCCCATTGGAGGATCTCTTTTAGGACGATGATATGAAGTATCTACATCTCTGTGTAGAGCTAGATTAGTTAGATAGTGCTTCCTTCACAAACTCTTATATACAAACACACACACGCACCTTTTAGTATAGTTTGCATTTTAGGATGATGGTCATATAAATAATTCCAGGTCTTCTGCATTGGCTTAAGATCATCATTGTGTTACTAAGCCCTCCTAGCATTAAAAAGAGAAAATGGCCATCAATCAGAACCTATGGAGTTTATTCTTTTCTAATACCCTTTCTTAATTTAGTTGTTGGAGCAATGGGAATTTTAGCAATCAGGTTGGAGAGGATTACTTTAGAAAATCCTCTCTTTTTTGGCCGCTGTTGAGGCGTCTCTCCTAGGCTTGTATTTGGATGTACCGGTAGAGCAAATTCTGTGCATCTTTGCATTAAATTTAAATCACGTAGTTTAACTCTATATGACCATAAACCACAGCTGATAAGAGGAGAAATAAACAGAATACATGTTTCCATTCCCAAAAAAGTAAATAAATTTTGCAGGTCCTAATTTTCAAGATTAGAGTTCCCTATTCCAGCTTCAATAACAGATTATGAAGATCTGATTTGATTAATGTGGTGATTAATTGAACGGGACTAGGAGATTCTTGCAATATTAGATTTTCTGCATTCAGTCTTTGACATGCACAGCAGGATAATAGCACTATCTTTGTCTTTATGCATACGTAAAGCCAATCTGGTGGAAAATCCCCCTTTGATATTGGATGCTATCTAGAAATATTCTGACATATTTTAATGATGGCCCAAAACTGGGCTTATCTAATTCTTTACAGTGTACAAGGTAACAGCTGTGCTAATGATAGGAATTTGTGACATATTTCAAACTGGAAGAATTTGACAAGAGCTGTAATTGATCATCACGATATTTATTTAATTGCACTGTTTAAGAGTCCCATTTTTTTCTTGTGAAATTGTATTTACAATGGAAAGAAATGTGATTTTGGAAAATGGCTTGAGAGAGAGCAAAGATGACAGGTTGTGCAGCAGTTAAATATCTCAGATGACAGAATAAAAGGAAATTGTTCCACTTTGTCCTGCATATCTTATTTGCTTCTGTTAATTTATTATTTGCCTGTTTCATTAACCTGCTTTCAAGATTATTAATTTTTTCACTGAGCAGCTTTGGAACCTTAAGAAAAAAAAATCTTGCTGCATAGTGTCAGTATGGCATAATGATGACAGAAGGTGAAAAATCAGAATAGGAAAGCCAAAATAAAGGCAAAGGTAGTCCATTAAACAGAACTAGAATCAGGTGATTTACTTGTGAATTCATGTCTTGCTTGATTTTCCTTCAAACATCCTGTTCAGGAACAGTGTTTGTGATCAACGGTGCTATTTCCACCATGGAGATTGGGAAAGGACTGATTTCAGAAATGAAACTAAACAATGAAAGACTTTATTGTGGTCATTAACTAGCACAGTCAGGGTGACATGGAATTCCAATACAGCCATGAATATATTTAAGTGCTTGCTATTTAATATCTCTCAGTTAGCAATTATTGCTGAATCTGTGAACTTCTCATTTACAACTATAGCAACAAATCTAATAATCATATATGAAGCAGCCTTAAGGTGTCCCTAGCTGTATTGGTATATTTTTTTCTCTTGTCCAATATAGGTTATGGCCATGGAGTTAATCTGTTGCACTTCATAGATCATTCAAGCCAGTGGCATAGTCAATTGACTCCCGATAGGTACATAGGTTTAGGGCTGGTGAGAATACTCTTCTCCCCTCCAGTCCCTCAACCTTGTTTTCCAGAGGCTTTGGGCACCTGGAGAATCCAGTCCTTTCCACCCATCTCCCCTTTTCTCCTGCCTAGTCCCTGGGCCAAACAGTTGAAAAAAATGGATCAGTGAAGGATGTGCGTTTGTGTTTGTATTTTATTTTATATTCATGTACACTGTAGAAGGTATTTAATTTCGTTGTACGAGGTACAATGACAATAAAGTGAACTAACAGAGAGGGCCTAAGCTTTTACTGCTTGGTGAGTGATTAGGGTTTCTTTTGATCGTAAACTTAGAGCTCTTCTGGGCTAGTGTTGAACCCATGTCCAAAAGGAGCATATCAACCGATTGCAGATGTTTTTGAACACACCCTCATGCAACACTTGCTCAAGGCCAGTTTAACCATCTATCAAAATTAATTTCCTTCCCTCTCCATCCCACTTTAACAAGAGTGATTGGTGGATTTTTTCTTGCTGGTTGGTGATGTTGATGGGAATGGAAGGAAATAAAGTTGGAGGAATCTATGAATTCCTCTCCTTAGCATACCATAAATCAAAAAGAATTATAAGGACCACTATAGCAAATTTTACACCAATCTTCTGCTGGTTCAAGGATTGGTAGATAGCATTTTGATTCAGTATAATGACAAAGGTGCTTTTTTTAAATCTATACAGTAACATCTTTTTAGATTACAGATCTGACCCCCTGTTAACAAGAAGTAAATCATCTGTTAATAGTTGGATGTTATATTATTAACAAATTGTCCACTTTGATCGATACTATTAAATTTCAGTCATTGAAATTTAGCAAGATGTTTTCCTTTTGAGGCAGGGAATGTGAGATTGATAGTGAACTGCTTAAAACAAGCTGTGCAGATGAATTTCTAAAGAGTCCCCTGAAGACACAGCCAGATAGCCATCTTAAAGTGTTTCACATCAGTCAGAAATGTGAAAAAAGCGGAAAGGCCTTTGCCCTGATTGTCACATTTTACCCTGTCACAGTGATGAAGCCAACAACTGGGCCTGCCTCTGCTGTTTTAGCTTGAGGCAAGATAAAGAAAGTGATTAATCAACCCTTTTCCTCTTCTACCAAGTGATATCTCTGATGGAAAAATAACCCTCGTTCTCCCTAATGAGGAGTGTGGTGGGATTGAATAAATGTTGGCACGTTCACCTTGTTTAACTACCAATTAGGTTGCCCAACTAATAGGACAACTGATTGGAATCTCACGTGTGATCCAATCCTACGGCTGTCAAGCTATTTCCAAGCATGGACCTAACACACTTTTCAAAGGACATTAAACCCACATTTTAAAATAACAGCCCAGCCAGCTAGTTGGTCACAGGTGCAGAGATGGGATATGCAGTGAAGAAGGAAGTGGTTTGTTGATAATGAGCAAGCACCAGCTTTGACAAATCCTACCAGGTACAAAGGACTGGCAGTGCTGGCAATAAGTCACATTCCACTCTCTGGGCTGCCACATTCAGAAACAGGCTGCAGACAGCCAGGCATCTGGAATGGAGGAGGGAGAATGGTGAGCCCTCCCCAAAGTAATCAGTAAAAACAATGGCCACCTGAAACAACTTCTTAGCAGAAGCAGTAAAGATCTTACCATGCACCCAGTGGTGACTGAACCGGCAACACTTAGCTGGCAGAGCCCTGGTCTCTCTCCCAGTTTCAGTGGGAATTTTGTGCAGCACAGGATTGTGCTTGAAAACCTGTCTGTAGAAGAAAACCCACATGAAAACCTCAAAATACTTTGGAAAGTGTCAGAGAGTGCAGGGGCAGAGATCTCTGGGGAAGCCAGGTGCCTGGTTCAAACCAAAACCGTGATTCCCAACAACCTCAGGTGAGAGCTTGTGCCCACTGCAACCCTAATAGATGCTGGCAGATCTTACTCTTAGTGGTAATGACCACATTACCAACTACATCACCGATGAAGCGTGTTGTGGCAAATACTGTATCGGGAGGGCAGGGGAAACCCCTCTTTAAAATTGAATGGAAAATATGTCTTTACGTTGCCTCAATTGCAAGTGGGGGAAGAGACAAAAGCAACATCAGGAGGGTGCGACGTGGAAACTGTTACCAGGTATCTTTATGCTAAAGTTATGGGGATGTGAGGAAGAGCCCTAAATCTCTCGCTAAAGGTGGGAAAATGAAAAATCCTGCCTTTGTCATGTACACCGACTTTGCATCATCACTCAACCCAGGAGGAGCCTTCAAATTCACCCATGACCACCCGTGTCAGCGTTAAGGTGTGATGCCAAGGCGGTTCAGCTGGCTCAGACAGCAAGTAATGAGTCTGGGTGGGGTAATGACAGGGCATTCAGGAAAAAGCAGGCAGGGCTAAGCAGGCTCAAGGGAAATCATAGGGTAGGGAGACTGAACAGATAGACTAGCACAAGAGAAGAAGAAAGGAGACAGGCCATCTGCAAAATACAGGGAAGGAATCAATAAGGAGTTTCAAATAATCAGCTGCTTCCATGTGACCTTCAAATCCAAGGCAATATAACCAATTAATTTTAATTGGCCAAACTGGCAGACAAAGGAGAAAGGGGAGGTTTCAAACACTTTACAGGAGTGGTCCCCAAACTTTTGGGCACCAGGGACTGGATCCATGGAGAATGGAGATTCTCAGTCATCCAGGTCATGGTCATCCCAAAGGTGCTTTTTCAAGAGGAGAAAGATTTTTCCGTGGACTGGAAGGGGTATGGTTTTGTGTGCTGCCTGCATCCCATGGATGGGGCTTCGCTTATTTACATGGCCCTGTTTCTGGCATGCCACAGACCAGTGCTGGTCCATGGACCAGGGGATGGGGTGGGGTTGGGGACCCCTGCTTTACAGCATTAGTATCCCTAATCCAAAGAAACACTTTCTGACTGGGAGCTTCTTAAGATGTGTTTTCTGCAGGATGAAGAGAGTTAGCCAAATCTATACAACACTACAAAAAGTTCCTAGGTGGGAGGACACAGAGAAAAGGAGAGAGAAAGATGGGGGAGATGTACACCTCTTACATTTGATATTCCCAGCCTAAGGATGAAGGACCCCAGTACTTATGTACAGTATTTGGAAATAGCCAGAAACTTTAAAGGAATAGTGACTTGAATCTGTTCATTTGTGGGCTGAGGATAAGTTCAATAGCAACAATTGCTGAAGACTTTGGGTGGAATAGTATGCAGAATTTCCCTCAGGTTGCAACAACCTATCCCAGATTTATTTTTTATGAGCAGAACATTCAAAATTGCCATTACTTGAATTGCCCAGTCATAATTGAATTTTAGCAAGTCATCATCAGGGCACAAAGCATACCATCCTTGATCCAGGAGTTGCAGGCAGCTCTAACTCTCTTATTAAAGCTAAAGGTTTCCCTATTAGTCATGTCTGACTCTAGGGCATAGGGCTCGTCTCTGTTTCTTGGCCAAGGGAGCCAGCATTGTCTGAAGGCAATTTCTGCGGTCATGTGGTCATGTGGCATACACTTTGGCTATACACCAAAGTATATGCAACTGTATCCACTGATGTCTTCCCAGCAAAATGGTATCTATTTTCTACTTCCATTTGCATGCTTTCAAACTGCTAGGTGGGCAGGAGCTGAGGCAAGTAACAGGAACTCACCCCATCACGCAGAGCTCGGTTCTCAAACCTGGGTTGTCAGCTCTCCAGCTGACAAGCTCAGTGTGAGCCACCGCACTCCTTTATTAGTGACCCCTTCATTCCCTCTGAGAACAATTGATTCTACCCAGGTGTCTTCACATCGGTACTCTGCCTTCTTGCAGCTGAAGAGAAGTAAAAATAAAACATTTTAAAAGTGTGAGCTCTGCCGCAGAGAAAGTTTTGGGTTCTGTTGGCATCAGTAGGATTAATGTATATTCAGCTTGCAAGTAAGAAGGCAGGGATTCAGCCCCTTTCCCCCTGGACGTGGCTTTTATGATTTTGCACAATCAGGGTAGTAATTGTCCTTGTAGCAATTATGATCTGTTCAGTAAAACTACATTGTTTCATTATCTTGCTTCCTCTTATCACCACACACCTTGTGCTCACCAACTTATTTGTCCTTGCAGCTGGTACAACTGGATGATTTATCATGTTCTCACATTCTTTCCCAGGAATATCATGTAGATATGAGAAAATCAAGCAATCCAGAATAGCCATTTTGATACATAGATCAAAATGGCTTCACTTAAACATAAGATAGCTTCCTTCACAAAACATTTTTACACCTGTGATCTTTGCGCAAGGCAGGTGTGTGTTGGAGGACCAAAGCATACAAGTATATAAGGAAGACTCTGCTTAATTGAATTGCTTTGTGCAACTTCCTGTTCACTTATCTTTCTATTGACATTTAACCTACAGATTAGCATGTTGAGAAATCCAGTTACATTCTTAGGTGGGAGCACGCAACCAAAGATATTCCTCCAAGGCAGCTAATCAGCAGGAGGAAACGATGATCATTTGCAAGATTAATGCTCTTTCAGCCCACTATGCCCAAATTCTGTAAGAGGATTGCATCATGGTGAAATTGTAACAAATAGCCAATTCATTTCCATTTTTCTTTACTTGGGGAAATCTGGGTGACATGATTTGCTAACTACTAAAAGCCAAAATGACTGGATTTCATCTAGACTTGGCACCTAATACGTTGCCAATCCCAGTCTGACATTGTAGGAAGACAGTCTTGTTAATCTTTGGTGTCAAGAATCAAGAATCTAATAGTCTCAACGTTGCTTTCTTTTTTTTTTCCCCCAAAAGGCAACTGGACTGTTTTCTTCCTTGGGAAAAAAGGACAAAACACTTGGCTTCTCATTCAAGAAGCTTTATCCAGGAATCTGGTAGCATTTTTTCCAATTATCCAATTGATACAAGGCATAGAATCCAGCTTTCAGATGTCTTATATCTACCTGCCACTAAGACTGGCTGTTGTCTTTCAACAAACAAAAAATGTTTATTCTTTCCACAATTATTACGCCTAACTCTGTAATGGCCAGATGAACTTGCTGCTATTAGCACTCTATGGTGGGGAGGAGCGGGGATATAAATGATCCATCCCAAAACAGCTGAACCAAAATCTTGAACTGGTAATAGACTGGAAGATCAAAATCAAAATTCAATTTTGACACAATAGAGGAGCTAATAGTCTGTGGTTTATCTATTTGAGGTGGAGAGATCAGCCTTCTTCTTCTCCTTTCAATAAAATTGGCTTCATGGGCTGGGATTGTTCCTGACAGCAGCTTTGTCCAAGACTAATTGGCATGTGCAAAATAAGCTCCAGCACGGTGTTTCTGTTCCTCAGCAACTTTTAAGGTTTGTAGACTTCAACTCCCAGAATTCCCCAGTGAGCCATAAACACTGATCTAACATTGCTAGCTGAAGCTGCTGCATCCGTTGCTTTCTTCTTAAATAAGGTAGCAGACAAAATCATGCTTTTTTGATGTCCAGAACTGACTGCAGGATATGCTATCTTTAGAAACAACTTAGAAATTGTATCTGCTATACTATTGGACATGATCTTGATGTTCTAAAGCAGAGGTGTCAAACCTGTGGCATCACAGCAGCGTCACATAATGTATCGTGACTTTTTCCCCCTTCACTAAACCGGGCAGGGGCAGGGAAAGCACATGATGCATCCAGCCTGCGGGCCACAAGTTTGACGCCCCTGTTCTAAAGGGAAGTTCATACTGCAAAGGTGTGACCCAAAAATTTGAGCTGGGGATGCTGGGAATTGTAGTTCAACATCTCTGCATAGCACTCAGGGAAAGTTGCCTCAGACTTTTTACATTTTTTTATGTTTCAAGTTTGAAATTGCTTCACTGTGTTAATTTGATGTTGGTGTTATTAGTGTTGTTATATATATTTCCAACTACATTTTTGGCCCTGAAACTACCTCAAATGAAATGAAACTTAACTTAAACAATGTCTCCCAAATTTAATCTAGAACTTTGGTAAGCGCTGTTCTTATGGTATGATGTGCCCAGAATCACTCTCGTCTCCCAATCTCCATTCTTGGTGGGACTGAGAAAACTTCCACTATTTTGATCAATCTCTCCAGGTTTGGGGTTTCAGAAAATAACATGCTGGACAAATGAACTAACTGACAAAAGCAAGGAAACAGGTGTGACGGCCAATAACGGATTTATAGTATTTTGTCCAGTTTGCCAAAGTGGGGCCATTTCTGGAGCCTTGGATGGTTATGAAACTGCAGCTTTGGCACCTTTTGTCAAGAAAGCCTATGGCTTTGTCTTCAGCCTATTCTGAGCTGTGTCCACAGCTTGTTGACAGGAATTGACCAGGCAGGTGCAAAGGAAAGCACTTGATTCCCATTGGTTGGGCTCTCCCAGGCTAATGAACCTCTCCGCCTAATAATTAATATAATGACAAGACTATCCCATAAGTCAACAGAGGGGGGGGGAATCAATGCAAACTACACTTTCCATTGGCAACTCTGCATGCCGGTGACAACTTCTCAATTCTTCTGAGAAGAAAAAACATTTCCACCCTAAAGAAGAAATAGCGTTTCAAAAGGGAGGGGAAATCCCTTTTGTTAATTCAGTTTCTCCGGAAGATTCGTCTCTGGTCCTTTTTCCCCCGCAGAGGCTGCAGCTAAGTCACCAGTCCTGAGGTAAGAAGAGCAAATATAGAATCCTTGCGTTTCTGCTCTCCACCCTTTACTGAAGGCTGTAGATCCCCAAAATATGACAAATGACAAAAAGAAAAAGAATGCCTTGTAATGATTGTTTGGGAATATGATCTGAGGATTTCTGATCAGTATATAGGAATCCTAAAAAATCCCTCACCACATAACACTGAAACAAATGCGTACTCTAACTACTAGGGCAATTTGGGATCTCTAGTGACTCCTGCAAGAAACAATAGTGTAAAGCAACCCAACACACATGAGTGTTGTTAGCAATGGAAATATACCTTAAATGGATCTGGGCCTTTGGCCAGAAAGTGTGGTTTAAAGTCTTAAACAAAAGGTGATCTGGGTAGAGTGTCTTATTTTTTAAATACTATTTATCTATTGCCTCAATCCTCATGGGCTCAAGGCCATGTGTATCCTCAGGCTAAGTCTAGCCAAAGGCAAAATATCATATGCAGATCGTGATGAATCTTCAGCATGTAAAGTAACTCTGTGGTTGATGTGTATTTAAAGATGCATAGATTTGGAAACAGATGGGTCATTCATAGCTCCATACTTAAGTAAGTATGACATCCATGGGCTATATGAGACCAAAGCTGCCTATGCCAATTTCTTTTTTCTTTTCTTTTATGGATTGTATTAATAGTGCTGAAAAAGAAGAAAAACTGGAAGAGTTTAACACTGATATTTTCATGGTGCCATTTGTTATTTGTTATTTGTTTTTGTTAGTTGTTACTCAAGGGCAAAAAACAAACACACAGTCTATTCTCCGCATAATTATAATATTATGGCTTCAGGAGCTGTCCCGTCTCTTATCATCCTACACTGAGCAAAATAGAGGTAGCAGGGTTTTTTTTTAAAAAAAGAATAAATGTCATTCTGCATATTTGAATGACCTGAAAGGTAGAAGAAAAACACGGAAGAGTTGTGATTCAGACTTCACTAACCATTCCTTCATTGTGCAGAGTGCCAAATCTTTCCATCTTTGTGCATGCAATAATCTTGAAGCAGTTTATTTTCTTTTTTTCTATTTTTCTTTTACCTTTTTTCTTGAACCCTTAGCTTTTTCTTTGTTTTTCCTTTCCTTTTTCTTATTTTATAGCAGTTTGTATTAGTTTTATCTTCCTTTTAAAATATTTAATAAAAGAAAGGTGAATCTGGACCCATGACGGTGGTTATTATATCCAAATTGAAGAGTTTGGCAGCAGAGTTCTTTTAAAAAAGTTAAATGTACCGCAACAAATTGCAAAATGTCTTTAAATAAAAAAGAGTCTATTTACAAAAAAAAATCAGCATAGCAATTGTTAACATTTATGTTGGCATTCAAAAATATCCTTTAATTTTAAAAAAATACAAAGCAGTATATTAAGCTTCTAAAAATAAGTATGTATCTCTGGTTTTTGATTTAATGCAAAATAGAAGATTGTGGAATGGACTGAGATGTCTTGGCACTAACTCTCATCTCAAGTAAAAGTGAATGAAAGATCTTGGAAGGAAGGAAGGAAGGAAGGAAGGAAGGAAGGAAGGAAGGAAGGAAGGAAGGAAGGAAGGAAGGAAGGAA
>JAOYMU010000098.1:45959847-45969900 GCA_025802295.1 Psammodynastes pulverulentus
ATTGCAGGCAACTGGCTGTAAGCAGAAGTAGCCTGCAATTACTGCACTCTATCCTCTGCGCCACTGAGGCTCTTGTGGGGTGGAATCTGGACAGCTGAATGGAGTTAGCAGAGTGTTTTAATGGCCAGATGCCCTGCCTGTCGCCAATGCGGAGTTTTGTTCAGCAGATATATTTTCAGTGTGCCCAGAGAGAGAGATATATCTGCCTCTACCTAGGTTCAAACTCACAGCCTCCTGATTGTGAGGCAAGAGCTCCACCTCTAGGCCACCACACCATACCATATGGTAGCACTAAAGACGTATGTACTGAAGTAATAAGGAGAAAGAAATAACTGAAGGCATAAGGTGGGGAGAAATGGATAACGTCTATCATATATACACAATCCTTTTAATAAAAGGTTTAGGTTAAACAAAAGTGTTTCAAGGCATCCATCACATGCAATTTGCTATCTCTCACCTGTTCTCTGTAGAACAGAAGAACTGGACCCAGGGATTAGTGTTGCTGCTATCCGAGGAGGGAGGCAAGTACATGACCTCTGAGAAACAGGTCAGCAGAAGTTTCAGTAGCTCTGTCCTGAAAAAATTATGAATAGCAAGTTTCGGTCAGAGGGAGTATTAATTATTATACACAGAGTTTTTGTTACGGTTTTATTTGCACTATATTCTTTATTTTGTAGGAGCAAGTTTGTTAAACTGTTTTAAAAGAATTGTGCTAAAACCAGAACGAGGCTTTCCTACAGTAGGATTTCTTAAAGAAATACTGTGCAATTCAAAAACTTTAAGTCATCAGGAGCCACAAAGACATTTCCTTATTCACTGCAACCATGTTTACCGCAATATTGTACTATTGGAGAGAGACTGGCCAAGCCCGGGGGTGGGGGTGGGGAGTGGAGATGAGGAAGTAGGGAGTCAAACAGGGAATTAGTCTGGAATTCCTAGGTGAGCACAAGAGAGTGAAGTCTGACCTCCCCATTGAAAGCCATTGAACCTTATTTAGTCTTATCCAGGTGCAAACCATCAATCTGAGAAGATTCCTGTGTATAGGTTTAATCAATAAAACAACTAACTGAAGTCTTCACCTGTGGATCTAGCTGTTCGGACCTCACAGTCAGTTTATTCAACTGGATATTCTGCTTAGCTCCATCCCAATCAGAGTTTATGTACGTTGGCTACAGAAAACTAACAATGAAGTAAAAGATAGCAAACTGTGCAACCATTTATAAGGCATTTGTAATATAGTACTGGCAATTTCTCCACTGTAATAAATTAAGAGTGTCTCCATTTTCATATTCTATGATGCTCATCCAGAAGATGGATTTGAAGTCCGGTGATTAAGGCACCAGGCTAAATAGCAGGAGACCCTGAGTTCTAGTCTCGCCTTGGGCATGAAAGCTGGCTGGGTAACCTTGGGCCAATCACTCTCTCTCTGATCTGTCATTTGCTGATGTCCTCACCTATTTAAATCATGGCTGAAGTTGGGTGACGGTGAATGAGCAAATCCAACACCAGCCTCCCAGATGTATTCACAACTATCAATTGCATGGATATCCTCAGCTGTGTCCTGGAAAAGAAAAAGAAATTAGCACTTCTAACAATGGTGGCAAATAGTGCCAGACCTTCCAGGTAAAAGTATGAACAGGACTATGAAGATTTAGACAAAATCTCTCAATTCTCTTGCAGACGGAAAAAACCAATGACCAGTGACACAGAATTAGAGGATACTTCTAGCATGACTAATTCAAATCATATGAGATGGCCTTAATGGATTTTCTACAAGAAGAAGAAAGGTAGAAGAAATACAGAAAGACATGAGAAGTTTACAGCGTTGTGTGAATGAGGCATACTGGTTGCACATTAAAAGCCGCCTATGGAGAAACTCAGAGCATCATATTATATCACAGTAAATGTCAAAAATCCAAAAGGATAGAGTGAGGATGGCCCCACTAACAGCAGAGTGGTGGAATGCGTAGCCAGCAAGTAAACCAGCTCTTTGTAATTCCTCTCCAAATAAGGGGAAAACTTGAGATCGCCCACAAGTGCTCCAAACAGTTGCTCCTTGCGCAGAAATCACAAAGCAGGCGTCTTCAGCAGGTTTAGAGCACTTAGAGATGAGGGAATAGCCATTTTTTTGCTCAAACTACAATCAAAGCCTGGGTTCATGTACTTTTTTTCCAATCGCTTGTTGAAATTGCTTGTTATTTGTTGATTTATTGATTTATCAAATTTATATGGCTGCCAATCTCACAAAAAGTGACTCTGGGCAGCCTGCAACAATTAAATAAAATAATAAAATTAAAAACAGTTAAAGGAAAATAGTTCACCAAACATCCACCTAGATTGTTGTTCATGCTTCTGTGAGGCAAACTTTGGCCTGCAAAAACTAAGCTGCAATAAGTTTCCACAGGTCTTTTCAATATTTCTGGCTAATCATAATGAAAGCTGACATATTCAGGAAGGTCTTATTATCAAATACAGCCCAAATATAAAGGTGGGGGTTGCTGTTTCAGAATTAGTCATACTGGGGCCTAGGGATATATGAGTCATTATTTTGCAGAGTCCAGTTCTACAGGTTTGCTGGAGGTCTGCTATACAAGAGTTTTCTATACTTGTGAACGGAAATCTTATAAGTAAACTTCCTCACAAAGACCAAGACTACAAGCACTGAACGCCATAGTATCCATAGACAATAATAGCTATGCTTTAAAAAGTCTTCCCTAGGATTGCATTCATGTGTAGGCAATGCAACGCAATGCAAGGAAGATTTTAGAAATCTGTTGCATTACATTAATATCTCTTCTTTCTAAAATCCCCTCAAGATTAGTGACAAAATTCAGAGTAAGTCAGAATTTTGAAGAGTTCTGTCTTGTTATTAAGCAATATGCTGTCCACAGATTTACTGATTTTTCTGTTATCAAATAGTGATTTCACTCGTGATTTGATTTTAGTGTTACATGCAAACCAGAATCTGATACTTGTTCTTGCTATAACAAGCAAGAAGTTCTACAAATCAATTTTTGATTTAAAATCCTAGGTGGCTAGAAAAGCAACATGAACCTAATTTCAGTATGCTTTGAAAAAAATATGAGCAATGATTCCCAGTTGGTATAGCAGTCTCAGTTGAGAGATAAGCCATCAGGACTCCAGAATTCTCTCAGCCAGCCATGACCTGATCATCTCCCGTGTGGGCTACTGCAAAGTGCTCTACATGGGGTTACCCTTAAAATGTGCCTGCAGAATGCAGTGGCATAGACAGTCTGGGGCACTTCTAGTGGCACATATGCAAGATCTCTGCTGCATAAGCTGCATTGGGTGTTGGTTTGCTTCGGGGTCCAATTCAATATGTTGGTAATCATCTTTAAAATCCTTCATGGCATGGGACCAAGTTACCTGTTGAACAGCCTCATCCCAATTATATCAGCTTTTCTCACCTGGGTCATAATGACATGAGTATATAAATTTGATGAATAAATAAATAAAATGGCACTAAATGAACCACATGTTAGAATTCTCCATTCCTCCATTTTCCATAGTAACTGGTCTCCATCTTTGATAAAGATTGATAGCTCAGGGCAATCACTATTTCGCTTACTGAAAGTTTGACTTACCACATTGTTTTTTCGATGGCTCTGGACAGTGAATTCTGGACAGAAGAGCAGATCTGCAATGGCTAGAAGCAGTGACTCAGCCAGTGGCCTAGCATTTTCATCATCTTCATCTCCCTATAAATCAGCAATAAGTTACAATATTTACAATACTACATATCGGACCTTATATTTGCAGACCACAATGAGGGTGAGGGGGGTTTATGGAAATCTGGATGATAATTCTTCAGCCATTTATTAACTGATACTGATACTTTATAATATACAGGTAGTCCTTGACTTACGACCACAAATGAGCCCAAAATTTGTTGTTAGGTGAGACTCATCTGGCTTCTGTGCCTAAGGTGACACTAGAACTCCTGTTTAAGTGAGCTTTGCCCCATTTTACCACTTTTTTGCCACAGTTGTTAAGTGAAACACTGCAGTTGACAAGTTAGTAATCCAGTTGTTAAGTGAATCTGGCTTCCCCAGTGACTTTGTCAGAAGGTTTCAAAAGGTGATCACATGACTCTGCGGCACAATTACAGTCATAAATATGAACCAGTTGCCAAGCATCTAAATTTTGATCACATGATGATGGGGATGCTGCAAAGGTCAGAACTGTGAAAAGCGGCCATAAGTCACATTTTTCAATGACATTGTAACTTTGCACAGTCATCAAACGAACTGTTATAAGTCAATGACCACCTGTATTATTAAAAATGGAAAAATGGCGTTTACACCAGCCAGAAGTTTCATTATACTATAGATACCATAAGATTTATCCCCATATGCATTACCCCTGGCAAAATTCAAGCAGACTGAGCTACCATGACTATGAACTACTGTAATCTCATACTTGCAACTACAATTCAGTCGGGCTTTCAATTCATCATCTTTCGTATGAACAGAATTTCAGCAAAGCACGTAACTTCATTTGCTGTGGGGCAACCTGTGACCAATATACAATAGAAGTAGAGATCCCTTATAGAAGAGATGCTCTCGGCTTGCTGAGACCAAAATATCCTGCTGCAGGGCACCCTGAGTGCTTCAAGGCTTTCAAATCAAGCTCCGTCTTTTTGTCTCAATGCTGACGCTTCACTCCACATTTACAACAGTTTCCAAGGGAACCACAGATCCTCGTCAGCAGGTCTCTAGCTCATTCCCCCCTCCCTCCATACTCATCCCGGATCTCATATTCCTGACCCCGCCCCGTGCTGGAAAAAAAAATGACAGGCTCTTATCTGTGACAACCAGGCTGTATCAGTTTGTGCATGACATAGACACAAAGCCTTTCACTCACAGCAAGCAGACTGGATTATAATAATAACCTCTATTGATCTGACATTATCTAGTGCCACATCAGAACATCTAATAAAAGTGTTTCAAATGCAGAAAGAGTCGCAAGACATTAAAAAAAATAATCAACTGCAGATACTTTCATTTAGCTTTGAAATTAGAGAAGGAAAAAGGAGCCTTAGAATCTTAAAGGTTAAAAGCATGAATCAGTTAACTAAAGAGATCATTTTATGACTCCATCAACGGCGTAATAACCAGGATATTTAAAACAAAGCCATACCACACAAAAATAAACACTGTGATTAATTACTGGTTACAATTCTACATGAGATTCTCCAGCTCAGTAAAATGAACAGAAAACACTAAAATTATTGCATACTTTTAACTTTTGCTCAGCTCAATAGAACTAGCTCAGAAGTACTGTATTTATAGAATTTACTGAGTGAAGATTAATCAATTGTTTTACAAATAAGGGGTTGTTACAGAGGAGGAGGAGGTCAACCTATTTCCCAAAGCACCTGAAGACCAGACAAGGAATAATGGATGGAAACCGAACAAGGAGAGATTCAACCTGGAAATAAGGAGAAATTTTCTGACAGTGAGAGCAATCAACCAATGGAACTGCTTGCCTTCCGAAGTTGTGGGAGCTTCATCACTGGAGGCTTTCATGAAGAAACTGGACAGCCACTTGTCAGAAATGATTTAGGGTCTCCTGCTTGATCAGGGGGTTGGACTAGATGATCTACAAGATCCCTTCCAGCTCTGTCATTCTATTCTAAATATCAAGCATTTTCATGCGTTCCCAGAATTATAATATTTAGTAAAATAATAAAGATGCCCTGGAGTTGAACTTAGCATAGCAATTGGATCTTCTATGCAAGAGGATATAATAGCATTATGGAAATGTTTTACCACTGTCAAGGGGGTGGGTGGAGGTGACATATTTTCCAAACTGTCTACAGTTCTGGAATTCCCAAGCTACCCCTCTCTATGTACTAACCAGGGTTGATCCTGCTTAGCTTCTGAGATCAGCAAGGACAGCTGTAGGTTGCCACCTGCTAGATTAATTATTTAAAATGTTTTCCAAAGCAACACACTTAAATCAGCTGCATAGGTTTGAGTGATTCCAAGGTAGAATAGGATGCAGGAAAAATCCAGTGAGCTGGCAACCAATGCAGGTACATAAGTCATAGCTGTAATCAGGACAAATTGCAAGTGAACAAGAAACAACATTCTGTTCTATTTTCATATTAATTAATTGTTTGCTTTTAAAAAAAAAACCTGTCCCCTCACATTTTCTGTTTTAGTACAGAATTATGAGGATTAAGATATGAACTTGTGTTAAATCCTCATTAAGGGGAATTTGACAAGAATGGCTGATTTGATAAAACTACTGTATTTCAAAATTAAGAAAAAAATCTAACTGAGAAATCATATTACAAGTATAAATAGCTGTATGATATACGCATATCGGCATATATTGAAAGTGTCTGAATGTTTATATTTGAACCAAGATTTGAATTCTGGTTACATTCTTTGAGAAGGAACTGGGAGAAACATGGAACTAGGAGGAAAAAATTATTCATACAGGTGTTTCCAGATGATAGCAAAACAAAGATGGGTAAAAAAATGGATTAAAACACATCTGAAAAATAATTAAATTATTACTGGTAGGGAGAGAGTGAAACAAGAATCTGGATTCAGTCTTTCTGTATCTGACTAGAGCAGTTTTTGAAAAAGTCCTCAGGCATATTCTTTTGGAATTATAATGGTTCCTGATGCTTTAATAACCATACTTTCTATGTGAATGTGCATCCCTTGTGTACTTTGTTCACAAAACTCTACACAAGCATCCATATCAGTGCTCACACAATTCACACTAGATACTACTACGTGAATTTTAAGAATAGGTTTCAGCAGGGCTTTTCTTCTCCGACGAAAGGTGGCGGAACGCACCCCCATCATCGCGCTAAATATCCCGGAAGCTATAGAGCGCAATTGGTGGAGACGGAACACGTGACACGGACTACAAAAAGGTCCCGGAATGCCTTTCCCCCACGTTCCGGCAGAAAAAAAGCCCTGGGTTTCAGGATAGAAGGCAAGCAGAGAAATACAATAGGGATACATAGCCACCACACAAAAATAATGCCTCCACATTAGAAAAGCCAATTATGGGATCCATGCCAAGCGTGTGCTGCAACTATAACAAAAGTTATTAAAATTCATGTACGGTAAATCAGCTCTTTCAATTGCTGTACCGGGAACAACAATTTAAGGCAATGGTTTAGAATAAATATATTCTGGACATTCAGGAATAAATATAAAAGCATGCAGTGAAACATACACAAAAGGTACACAAAGCTGGAACTTGCTTCCACAAAATATCCCAGTTCCAGAGATAGGCAGAATCATGATAGAACGAAGATCTTATAGTTCAGTAAATGAACATATGATAGAAATACTTTTATATACTATGAAAATATTTTTTCATCTCACAGTGTGTGTAAATGGACTGAACCACTAGAACTGCTTACTCCTTGATTCTTTGGTCCTCTCTATGTACTGTATGTTTTGGAAAATATTAAAAATATTTACTATTTACCACTGTTACTGAAAATCAAAATAACTCCTGAATAATTAAATGTTTGGTCACATATATGTTTACACTGTTTTTCTAGTGGAAATCATGTGTTTGTTCATTTCCTTTTCTTCCCGCTTAGTCCTGTTTGAAGAATAAACTTTAAAATAGTCCAGGCTTCATTCAGACTTTGGTTGCTTTTTGCTACTGTTCAAAACTTTCTCTCGAAAATTCCCATAGGAATTTAATAGTACTATCAAAACTCTCGTCCATCAAACTTCCATTCATGAGTCTCAGTCCATCTCCCAGGCAAGGATGTGGCAGCATTTTTCTAAAAGACAGAAATCTAAAAGGCTCAGAGCAAGACAAATTACACAGGGCAAATATGCCCAAACCTGCTAAGAGTTCCTTCACTGTGAATAAACATAATCCAGCAGGTAAGAAATTTAGATTCCCATTAACGCCCTTTGATTAAAGAACAACTCTGGCTTCTGCATCTTTCTCCACTCTCCAGAAAAGGAATAATGCAATTTAATAAATACATACCCCTCCTCGCCCCGCCCCTGGAACAGTTGACCAGAAGAAACCTCTCCAATCGGGATCTTCAAATATGTACGGTAGGATACGGGTCAACAGGCGGCTGCAATTCAGGACAATCTGCTTTTCTTTCTCAGAGTGACAGCCACTCTCAGCTCCCTGCACTAGTTTTTCCACAGCCTGGAGTGAATTAGAATAAAGCAAAGGACATGAACTATTGGTATGCGGGTAATAATTTTTGCCCAATGCCTCAGGTTTCTGAATTACCAACTAAAGACTTAATACCACGATGAATAGGCAATCGTTTTATATTGTTGCGAATCTATCATAAAAAGATAATCTCTCAGAATGTGACAGCTTGATTCATGCGAGATTGCACATAGGCTGCATATAATGCTTCAATGTGTGAGAAAGATAGAATTCTAAGATTTTAGCTATGACATCAAAACCGCATTTTCTAGCCTGCGCTAGGAAAATTACTGTGAAGATTCTTTAAAGAGTTGAATCTCTTTAACAGAGGACCTCTTATGACTTTGTGGATGAACACATTGGCCCACATATCATTTAGATGTGGAAGAAAGAAGCAAAGTGGAGCTTTTAGAAATTGGAGACAATCTTGTCAGCATAGATATCTGTTTAGGGATATGCGACGGAGATGCTTTTAATGTCAGTGCTTTTCAGAAAGGATTCTGAGTGCAATATCTTTCCCCCACAATTATTCTAAAGTAATTTGTTCTCTAAGAAATACTGCTTCTGTAGAATGCATAATGTTTGTAGGAATAGGTAGGTACAAAAACTCTAAATTTCCACCCAGGCATATAAAGTTAGTCCAATCAATTGATTCCCCAGTTCAATTTATGGTAAACATGAAAGAAAATACCCTTTCCTGTATCATGGGCTTTGTACACATTGTTTGGAAACTGTACTACCATGTTTGGTAGCTAAGCATTGAAATATTATTGAAGCTTTGAGAAATGCAAAAAATATGAAATAAAAATCTGAAGAAACTGAAGGCGTATGCGAAGAAAAAAAACACGGCTAAATCTAATTTATACTAACAATGCTTAATTTTCAATTCCCAATTTTGCTTAGGAAATACATATTAGGCAATCTGCATTAAATTAAATAAACGCTTAGGCCACCTAATCTGGATTTGAAACAGGGTGCAAGAAAATGGAGATTAGCATTTTTCATTGTACTATTTTTCCACTAAAAATATGCCCTCCTCCTCCTTCCAAACAAAAATAACAAGCTTCAGGATCAACAAGGCGGGGAATGAGTTTGTACTGGAAAAAAGCAATGGGGGACAAGAACTTAACAATTACTATCCTGTCCTTCACTGTGGTCCCAGTTGAAATCAGGAGCGCTATACGGCTCCTGTGCATTTCTGTATAGGAAAGGAAAAATCCTAAGCATAGGATTTAGACATAAAATAAAATTTTAATTTGGTTAAAAAGTGTAACAGAAATTTAATCTTGGTTGAAATTGTTTTTGCTAAATAAACCATACTGAATTAATTATAGCTCAGGAGTGGGCAATTAATTTTTCCGAGGGAACAAATGTGAAACTGGGACTGTTATGGAGGGCCGCACCAATAGGACCACTGGCCTGGTCCCTGCTGTCGCCACCACCATGGGCTGGACAGAGACACCCAAAGGGCCAGAGGTGGCCCATAGGTCATAGAAGGTCCAGGCCTGCAATGGCTGAATTTCAACAGGAAAAAAATATGCTCAATCTTACCTTGTAACACAAAGTAGCCAAATTTGAAGGAGATTCTTCCCTCACAGCTCTGATTTCTGCAGCTGGAACTAGAGCAAAGACATCTTGGACTGAAGTAGCCGTATCTGCCCAGAACTGGTCCCAGAAGACATCGTCTGTGGCCTCTACGGGCTGAAAAACAAATAAAAATCAATTTGGGAACACAAAAGCTATAAAATATTCATTTTGATATTCATTTATGATCAATATCCATACTGCTTAAAGGAGGGACTTCCGGCTTTCAGCGGCGACGGACGTCTGGTGGGATTTCTCTTGCCCCCAGCGCCCGAATCCAGCTGC
>JAOYMU010000098.1:45985682-45999325 GCA_025802295.1 Psammodynastes pulverulentus
TTCTTGGCAGTACGCCCAGACTTACTGTTGCCTGAGCTCCACCCAGTCACATGATCACCCAGCCACGCCTACCCAGCCAGTCATTAGGGCAGAGAACCGGTTGTTCAATGATTTGAATCCCACCACTGTAAGGTACATTTCTCACCATTACACTTGCAATCATCTATTTTGTGTAGTTTCAATTCAATGTATAGAATGTGAAGGATGTGTGTTTGTGTTTGTATTTTTTTTATATTCATGTACAATGTATTTAATTTCGTTGTACGAGGTATAATGACAATAAAGTGAACTAACTTTATTCTTGACTTCATTATTTAACAATAAAGATTCTAATCTAGCCTAGAATTTTGAAATTAAGCCATGAAGTATCTGATTGATGATTTATTACTGAGCCAACAAAGTTAATTTAATTTAAATGTTAACTTTGTTAAATTAAGTTTGGCACACTTTTGAAGTGGTTTTGAGGTTGAATGCAAGGCTTTGAGGGAACATGTGCCTCTTAGCTATCAGTTATACACTTCTATCCTAAATCTTAGGGTTACATTCTCATTTTTAAAAACTTCTTTGCTTTTGCCCTTCATTGTAATTCTTAAAATAAACATCAGCTACATCATCCAGCAGTACCATATTTCATTAAATGCTTCATACTGAAATAATGGGATTATCCAGAACAATGAAAAAGCTTTTTATCCAATACCAAATATTTCTGCATTGTATTCAAGCAGCATTTGAATAAAAGTACTTTTAATAGTTTCAAAGATTCCCACAGACCAGGTTTCAGCATAGATATAATGTAGGACCAAATTTGAAATGTGAATTTTATGTATTAAAAGAAAGCAAATAATGGTCTCACAAGTGAAAACACCCTGTCAATGAAAATAGACACTAAATTGGGGAAGATTGGTCTATTTACGTGAGATTTTGCATGCATAAATAAGTAAGTCTACCTGCATATCTCAGGATTAAAGCTATTTAGCCTACTCTGAGTTAGTTACACCCTATCCTCATTCACAGTTGTACTATGCATGAACCCAAACTTTCTCCTCCCTCATACGTTTTCCTCATTTCACTCCCAACCCATGAATGAAGCAGCCTACAGCTATCCTTAGTCTTTCTCCCATTATGCCAATACTATTCCATAACAAGTGCAAGGTATGAAAAAAAATATGTTATGCTTTACAGTACAACCTGTTATCTTGGAGATGCTAAATTATCTATTTCAGATATGGTCAGAGGCATATTTTGGGAATTTTAGGAAACATAGATGTTCCCTTCTGGTCATTTATTGAGAAATAAATCATATTTCTCAATGCTGTTGTAACTTTAAAGAGTCACTAAATGAACTCTTGTAAATCAAGGACTATCTGTATTGCAGGTGGGTGTTGAGATTATAAAATGAAGACAGATCCTATGAATTCTGCCATGAGTTCTTGAAGGGAAGGCAGGATATAAAATAAATTCAATAAACAACAAATAATGAGAAGTGGATCCTATCTTCAAGGCTAAGGACAAAAAAAACCCCCAAAAATAATTTGACAGAAGAATGAAGAAGTTTAATATTAGAACAGTTAGAGCAGGGATGTCAAACTGAATTTCTTCGAGGGCCGGATCAGCATTGTAGTTCTCCTCTGCAGGCCAGCTGGGGGTGAGGGGAAGAGAAGGCCTGAATGGTCTACTGAAATACTTTGCTGGCCAAATGGCCCCATTTTGGCTAGCAAAGTGCTTCAGGAGGCCGTCCAGCCTGAAAACGGACCGTGCGGAGGCCGCGTACCCATGTCCCATTTTGGCTGCCAGAGGCACCATGGGATATGGTCCTTTGCTATTTCCAGACTGGTCCCGTGGGTCAGATTTAAGCAACCCGCAGGCCAGATCCAGCCCGCAGGCCTTGCGTTTGATACCCCTGAGTTAGAGGCATCATTCTGCAATCACAGTCCAGCTGAAAGTAACCAAGTCTTCCATTTGTAATTTATTGATTTTTTCCCCCCACAAAAAGGCCTTTAAATAGAAAAAGATGTAAGATTTGCACAATGCCTTCTGTCTGATGGTGCTAGGATCCTGTGCCTGGCTCAGGCCAAACTAGGCTTTCCCATGCCAAGAGAGAGAGAGATGCCATTGTTCTTGTGGCTAGTAGTAAAGGACAGAAAATTCTTTCGTTATACTTCAGGTTAGCTAATAAGTGGGCGGGGTTTTATTGTTGTTTTTTTGGCATCTTTGAAAGAAAAATACAAGCAAAAAAATGATACCCCCCAAAAACCTTCTGTAATATAAAAAGGATGAAGAAATATGTTGCTCTTCTCGTTAGGGTCATTTATAAAAGGCTAACAGACTTAACTTTTCTAAATTTCAAGAAGGTATGAGATTAAAAGCAAAGATATTAAGTTCCCAATTAAGAACACTTTCAAGCCAAATATTTGTGGTTTCGGTAGGTTGATTGGCAAAAATACGAGGCCAAATCTCTGGGGATAATTCTGCTGATCCATATCATAACTCTCCATTTCCATTTTTTAGAAGGGAAGCAAAAGCAGGACAGTGTAGTTGGCTGACCTGGGTCCATAGCTTGTGTTTGATTTGTAAAAGAAAAGGGACTTCTTAGGTACTGAGTAAACGGGAGTTACCCCGGAGAATGAAGCTCTCTAGCCCCACATACAATGTTCTACAATACTCGCAACCACGACACTCTTTTGTGTGGGTTGAAAAAAATACAAAAAAAGTCAGACGCTCACGCTCGGGCCACCGACAAACGCGACCCACCCATCTTATTTGTTTATTCTGTGCCGCCATCTGTTATTTGTCTTTTCAACTGCAAAAAAAAAAAAATGCCCTTTCAATGTAGCCATTAAAAAAACCATCGGGACTGTTTTCCAGTCAGGCGGTTCTTTTACCGCGCTAGGAGTAATAGTGATGATTTCCCCAAGGAATAACAATGGCGAAGAATTCCACCAAGCAAGCGGTCCCAGCGATCTCTGGAATGGCACTGCTCGTTTCTTCTCAGACACGCGTCCTGTGCGTGTGAAAGCAGCTTTCAACGAGTGGGTAAATGTCCCCCCGAGAAAAACGCTCCCCGCCTGGCACCGTTAGGGACTCCGCCCTTGCTCTCCAGATCCTGCCGGAATGCAAGCCACAAATCCCCCTAGTAGCTAAAATGCGTCTAGAATTCCTCCGATGAAAGAACGGGAGCGGGTGGGGGGGGGAGAGAGAGACAAGGAGGGAGGTCTATCGTCCTCCCTTCCCGCCTCCTTCCCGCTCCCCTCCTGCTTCCACGTCTTTTGGCATGGATTTTCTTGCAGCAGTTCCGTGCTAGAGGTCTCCACCGAGCTGTACAAGTCGGAACTGGCTGCATTAGGAAGCTTGCTCTTTCTTTTGTGCATCACTCAGTGAACTCGCTGCAAGAACCCTGCAGCATTCAGGTCCGGATTTCCATCCGTAACAAAGAGGCAGCACCTGCCCTCTCTTTTCAAGAAAGCGCGGAGGACGAGAAAGGAGGAACGAAATCCCTGCGCCGCCTCCCTGCTCTCTCCTTTTCTCCTTGGCGGAAAGCAGACGAAAAGAGACGTAAGGTGATGCAGACAGAAGAGAAAAATTGGGGGGGCTTGAGGGCACCGCTGCAGCAGCACTGATTACAACTGAACATCTGCAAAGCCATTGTTTGGGCCTCAGGAATCCCGGGATCTGCCCCTGTGGTTCATCTTCGCCCGATTCCTGCCTTGAAGTCTGGCGACCGATCGCTTCCTGCCTTCACCGACGTCGTCAGTCTCTTGGAAAGCATCCCCTTGATCTCCTCCTCCCTCCGTTTTCCTCCCACCCCTTGCTTCTCTCCCACTCTGCAGTAGTCCACAGTATTATCTTTGGGAGGTCAGCCTTTCTTTGCTTGCAGCTCAATTTTGGATGTTTGCGGAGTGGAGTTCATGCTAAGCGCCGACAGGATGGATGAGTTTCAGAGTGAGGAGGAGGAACCGTGGTATGACCAGCAAGACTTGGAACAAGGTAAGGAAATGTAAAAAACATGAGCACCCCCAACCAGGGTGCGCTTCACACAGGGGACGGCCTGAGTCATGACCCAGCAGATCCGGACAAGAGAAGGAAACTAGATTTTTTAAAAAATAAGCTTCTCATCTTTTTTTTTCTGGATGTCCTCTTTTGCAGCATCTCATGGGGAATTTAAATTCATCAAATTGCATGTGTAGCCATTCACAGTGGGCCCAGGGGACAACTTCAAATTAAAATGCCTTTATAGACCCAGAGGAAGATTTGCTTTGCACTTGTTACTCTGATAGGCTAAAACTGATTTAGATTTTTAGGGCTCATAGAGTTTGTTCCCTGCAGAAACTCTTAAAACACTTGGCTGATTTATGTCCAATTAGCTTACTCATCCTGTCAAACTTACTTAGTTGCGGTGGTGGCAATTGTAGACTCTTTTAATCAGAGACATCTAACCAGGAAGAATCAGATTTTCAATTGCAAATAATCCAACAGTAAATCAGCCAACATTTTAAAAAAAGATCATTTGTAAAATGCAGCAAAATATTACATTGCTTGTTTCCAGCAGTATTTTTCAATGAATCAAAGCAAATTCTGCTTATCATTTTGCTGAGACACAAAAGTTTTCCCAACTTGGAGAACATCACACGGAATTTGAAAATTAATAAGTATTCAGATAATAACTTTTTACAGCATTACAAAATTCTGGCTTGGAATTTATCTAATTCATATTAGATACCATCATTACTTTGGTTGGATACGCACTCAGCCAGATGTTTAAACTGTATTTGGCATTTTTGTAGACCTAGTCCTTCTTTAAGGGCCTAGAATAGGCAGGTGTTGTTTGATTATAATAAAGCTATCACCTCAAGATTATTATTACATTTCCTAGAGGACTTTTAAGGAAAAAATTGTTTAAAATATTGATGAGAAATCAAATACATTTTTAATTGTGCTGTATGCTGCCCTTAGTAACTTTCATATGAGATGAGTATCTATATAAATATAATTAATTAATATATATTTTGGTTTAACTTTACATAAATTTCTGGTCGATTGTCTTTATTATAGAAAAACGATCATAGCTTGGGACTTTCATGTCATGCTAATTTAAGCATATCCTAAACTTTTTTACCAAAACACTGAATCTTAAATATAGTCAGATTATGATTTTATTCAAGGATTATCATTTGTTCCATGCTGTTTGCATACATTCAAATTCCTAAAAGGAAAAATAAAATCTCATCCTCCAAGAAACTTGATTAAGGTAAGAACACATGAAATTATGCAAGTTGGCCTATTTCTTGAGTCAGCAGTAGTAAAATCTGTTCTACAGCAGTGAGACAAGGGATGTGCTTGATGACTATGAATGGAAACTTTTGCGGTACTATGCTCTAATAATTTTGCCTTATCATTTGAATGAGAAGTAAGATTGTGCAATAAGAAAATATATGCTTGTATGGTACTAGCTAGTACCATAGAGAGCTAACGCATCTTTAAATGTCAAAGTGAGTATGTGCTGAAGTGGTTAAGTTGGGAATGCGCCAACTGCAGCCTTAGTGGAAGGTCAGACACACAGGTTTGCACTGTATCTTGCAGGGGTATCATGGCAGCACATCAGATTAATAAACTGTAAAAATTAATGACAAGTTTCAAAACTATGTTCATAATAAGTATTAGAAATATAAATAAGTTTCTTAAAGTCAATCTCAATTCTTGGTGACTTCATGGAAATATTCATAAACATTATTGAAAACAAGATGGGATTATTTTACAAACAGTTTTTTTCCAGGATTTTCTGTAATGCAGGACCAGTTTTGCTTAACTTTTTGACATCAGCCAATGCAGAAAAAATGTTGGGATTACATGGTATGATTGCATGATGCACAAAGCTGTCATGTATTAAGACTGTTGTACTACACTGAGCCTGTCTAAGACTCTAAAACATTGATACTCATTGTAGTATCATTTTTTGTTGGGAAGTGTGGAGGCTGGTATGATGCAATATGGTTATTAGTTACGCAATATAAAAGGAATCTAGATGCTTTCTCCATGAAGGAAAAGCAAAATTTAGCAAGGTCTCTACTCTTCATATTAAATGCTTTCACTGCTAAAAGCAAAATACTTTTAGAACAATGGTTGTTTTGTGAACTTATCTATAAAGAATATATTATTGCTGCTTTTCTAGTTCAGTTAATGATTTGTAGAATATAAATACTTTCCATAAGTAATAGTGCTTTAAATAGAAGCTAATGTACAGGGTTACACACACTAACCATTTCTTATTGTACTGAACTATATCTGGTGGCAAAATTTATAACACTTACTTGCATTTTCTTTGATTGTTAAGCTACTGTAGTTTGAATATCCTTATGATTGTCCCAATGAACATGTAATACCAATTGTATGCTGCCTTTTATTTTTCTGGTTTCATTAATTATATTATTTTTCTAAAAACACTTGCTATGTACACTTAGTTCCCGTTTGATTTTTCCTTGTAGCATTCTGGACAGATTAAGAATTTGATATGAATAAAATAAATTAACTTACAAAAATTTGATAGTTGATGCAAAAAAGCAGATTTCAGTTTCATCTTATAATTTCAGTGATGTCAGTCATAATCATGAAAATATTTCTGTCTCATATTCTTGACAGGTTATATGGATAGTATTGTATAAAAAAATCTTTCCCAAATAGATGTCCTCTAAATGTGTTGTAATTTGATTTGCATTATCTCCAACCAGCAGGGTCAAAAAATTCTATAGGCTCTAAGCTTGGGTGAAATTGGCATTAAGAGGAATGCAATTCCAACACAGTTCCACAAAGCCTTTGGTATAGCCCCCAAAAGACACTGTTGAATTATCATTGTTAATTCAAGAGGAAGGGGATATTAAATAAGGAAAAAAATCCATGAACTGAATTAACTACAATCAACAGCAAAATATTGTGAGAGATAAAAACATTTGGAATAAGAATATTTCTTGGGGCTTCTTCCAGCTCTTCGGTTCTCTGGTTCTGCAGATGTATTTTCCATAGATAATATCATTGATTTTTACGCAATGGACATGTGAATTAAATTAGATTCTTTTCAGATTTAAATCCAGTGAATATGGGTAATGAAGGATCAACAAAAATGGGCTTATTTTGTTTCTACCGGTAAATCCTCTCCTTTCTTTACTTTTCTGTACTTCTTTCATTGTTAAAAAAAACCAGCTGGAGGCAGTGCTATAACAGCGGATTTAAACAGTACCAATAATTACTGTATTTGCTGGGTTTTGACTGAACAGTAATGCGTCCATCCAAACACAAACAACAGCCTGTAGAAAAAAGTAGTTTGTTGAAATGTGTATCCTCATATGTAATCATTCCTCCCATTCCTATTTGCTGAAGAAAGGTATTCTGGGATCGAAGTATTACTCCTTGCTCCTTTCAGGAAGTACTATGATTAGAATGTATGAACAGGGGAAGAACTACGGAGGGAAGTGGCGACAGTGAGCTGTGTTTCTGTCAGCCAGAAGATGATGATGTGGCTGTTTTGACATAATCCAGCAGCTTTCCAAGGAATGCTTGCTAAGAATTGTCAAGGGAGAAGAGAATTAGGAAATTTAACTGTGAAGAATCAAATACCATTTTCTAAATCTTTGCATCTTGCCTGCTTCACAATTAACGCTTCTTTAAAATGAATGGCAGTTGGATGCCAAAAACACTTGGCTCTTGCTGGGATTTGATAGTTGCGTCAAGAGCATGACACACACATCTCCTTTTGTAATCTATTTCTATATATTGTATCCCGCCCAGTGCCAGCCACCTTTGAAGACTTCATGTGCTTTGTTCCCCATTTCATTCTCACAGCAACCTTGTGAAATGGATTAGGCTGGCACAAAACAATTGTCCCAGATTTACCAGGACAGCATATTTTAATTTCTTATACAAAATTATACAGATTAGTTACCACAATCTAGATCAGATCTGCACAACATACAGCCTCACCAAGCCAGCATTTCTTAAAAACTCAATAAATCCATTGCCGCCACCCCTGCAAAAAAAAAACACACACAAAAACCCCCATGCTGCCAATCACTTCCAGGCCTCACTCCAGCTCTATCACCATTCTGACACTAGTCATCCAGCAGCCATAGGTGTGCCAGGTATTGTTGCCTGTGATTATTTTTAAATAAAAATATTCATTGTTGCTCTTTTAAGATGTCCAGATCTGGTCCAGATCATCATATAAGATCTGTTTCATCTAGCAATGAAAAATAGTTGCATTGTGGCAAAAATATGTGAAGGCTCTGAATTATTTTTCCATATTTTTCCCCAGGATGTTTTTGTATCATTTTCTGAAAATAGAAAATATTTTGAAAGCGTTAAATAAATGTCCTCCAATGAAATACTTATTTTAGAATAATAAATACCATGACCAAATTTCATATATGCTATCCTTCTTTTCTACCAGATATTTTCTGTCTGTTTGTAATAGGAAAAGATTTAACTGACTATCCAGGTCCTGTCCTGTCCTGTACACATAGGAGAAGCAGGGGAGTGCTCTTCTCCAGCCCAAAAGGCAGGTGCATTTCTGTGCAACCAGCTTGGGGAAGAAAAATTCCCAAGAAAGAATTTCGTCACCGATTTGCTTGTAGCTTTATCTAGCAATAGCACTTAGACTTATATAGCGCTTCACAGTGCATTACAGCCTCTCTAAGCTGTTTATAGAGTCAGCATATTGCCCACAACAATCTGAGTCTAGTGCTTGTGCATATGCAAAATCCAGAGTATTTCTTCTAAATAACTTTTAATGTGTGCCCATTCTGTTCCACAAACTTTTATCATTTTGGTTGTCTCCCAATTTGATGCCTTGATGTGACCGAGCAGGTTCAATGATTCCTAGCTGAGAAGTATGAATGTTGAATCCTTAATCTTTGCGGTACTATTTTCATTTTAAGTTATGTGAAGCCACATTTCCTTCCATGAAATGGGTGCAAAATCTTTCAAATTAAAAGTGCTTCAAGCTTGAAATGGACTATTCTGACATCACAAGCACAATTCAGAAGTGGTTCCAAGGTTAGCAAAACTGTTTCAGTCTTGAAATGGGTCCACATTAAAATTAACTGGTTTTATTAATTTGCTGCGGACCTTAAGCCAATTGAAATATTTGCAGGTTTAAAAAACTTTTGAAAAGAGCAAGAACTTAACATTTTTACTGGATTTTTACTGGATTTCAGTAATAAGAGTTCAGGGGAATGCCACTTAAAAATACAGAAGGGTCATTTGGAAGCCTTAGCTTGCCTTTCCTAAATATTTCTACTACTCAAATGTATGGATCACATTGTCTGGTTGTAAATGGTTGTAAATAAAGGAATGGTGAAATAGCAGCATGAAATATTGTTGACATAGACTTACATCACAAATGCATTAGTGATTCTGGAAAATTAATGTTGGTCTATTGTTGCAAAGACAAGTGGGAGTTTATTGTGCATTCAAAGCAGATTTTTTGAATGGAAAAAGCTTGTAGAATAAGCAGAAGTCAAAAAGCTAAACCAAAAGCTAGCTACTTCACTTGAAAAAAAAAATATGTTACTGGAAGTAAGGATTTCCTTACTCCTGGGTTAGAAAGACCAAAATAAAGATTCTAATACCTATTTAAGGGGCTAGTGGGAACTGAAGTCTGAAAGATATGAAGCAGTATTGGATTATGTATCATCTCAGTTTTATGCTTGGAATCTTGCTCACCACACATATGGTAGTTATCAAAATAAACTTAAAATGCTAACCAACATACAGAAAATTACTAGTAATAGAGATTTCAAAGAAAGTGCTAAAACAATATTAGAAAATTTTCTTCCTAGAGCTCAGCAATAAGGAAATACTTTTATGAAGATCCTTTTGTAGCCTTTCTACATTTTAATGATAAGGAATCGGTTCAAAGAATGTGGAAAGCCTGCTCAAGCAAAAAGGCCACTGAGTTTCAATATTTTAAATTTTCTCTTTGGAAACTTAAGGACAAAATTATGAACACAGTTTAGGGTTCTGAAGGCTTTTATAGTATGCATTGAACATGCAGTTTTTGTACCCAATAGCAGAATCTAGGGGAAGTGATTTCCTAGGACTTGTTATCATTAATGGAAGATTTCACATGGTTGTATATAACTGATATTGGTTAAACTACAGAACCTATCATTGGCCTTGGAGATGGATTAGGGCCTCTCAGCCAAATCAGTAACAGCATCATATAATATGAGAGGCAGTGATCATTAAATGTATAGTAACTGAATAAATTATAGTAAAAGGTATGGAGGAAAGCCATTTCCTACTCATCAGATTTGTTCTAAAGAAGAACAAAAGAAGTGCTTAAAGATAATAATAAACAGTACAGAAAAAGAACCATATCTTTGTTTAAGCCATTAAAAGAGATAATATTCTATTTACAAGATAGAATAGTGCAATAATAAATTTGTAAAATAAATGTACAGTATATTAAATCTGAGAGGGAAGGAAAGTTATAAAATGTGTAACCCACTAGGTATCATTTCTTTAATTTTTCTTTTAAAAAATCTCTTGTCCTTCCCAGTTGATTATTATCCTCAGTTTATTTGCATTACTTTTTAAGGTATCTATCCTTGCTGTCTATGGAACTCAGTAGTTAAATAGTTTTCCCATGCCTCTGTTGTCTTTTGCTTTTCAGCTTTCTTGTGTTTTTAGTGTGTAATCAAACAGCCATTTTGTTCCCTTTGCTTTCTTTCTGCATTTCAGTATATTTTTGCTTGTCTCCTTTTTAATGATGTCACGGATTTCAATCTAACCATTAATTTTGTTCATTATATTTACCACATCATCAAATGTGGTATCAAGTGTGAGTTATATTTTATAGCTTTGGTTATTTTATTTATCTTCTAAGTTTTTTTTTTCAAAACAAAGTTAATATTTAGCCCTAGGTCTTGTTTTTGACCAAATAGAGATTCTGCATCTTTGCTTGCACAATTCATGCTACACTTGATTTAGTTGTTATACATCCATTGATCTCCACGTGTAAAGCCATCAATTATTGTTGGAAGAAGGCATTTGCTGTAAACATTGATTTTTCTAGACAGAATGCTATTAGTCTTTCATTTCATATACCAAGACCAAATCCAAATGTGGATTTACTTCCAATTTTGGCACTCATTCTTCTCTAATTAGTATATGCCTTTTAAAAATATCCATGGTGTTGTGTTACCAAGATGTAGAAATTGTCATAAAGATATTTTAACTTCCTGTTTTTTCCCCTATGTGAGCGGAGCATAGGCTTAAATTCCTATAATATTGATTTGTTTGCTTCAGACTTGAATGAACATAGTTTCATTTTTTGTGAGGTGGTAAATGATGACCTTAATTACACATTGGAGAATGGTCATATAGAAAAATCATTATTAAAACTTTATTTAATGTGCAGCTAAGCTATTAGATAATGGTTAAAATAGATGGAATAAACATACACTTGCAAGCTTTATTAACCACAATTAATTTATTTATGTTTTATTTAAACTGCCCTAGAACTGAATTGAGTATGACAAATGTGTCGGGTCACCCAGAGCTATTTCAGTAACCATGACAACTTGGTTTCTGGACTGTTGCCATTTTGTTCCATTCTGAATTTATGAATTCACAGTTCATGTTTTCTTATTGTGCTGCTATCTGCCTTCCTCATTCTTCTGACATAATATTGTATGTCTCTTTTGTGAAAAGGTAAGCTGATAAAGCTCCTTTACTAGATTTTATAAGCTCTAGCAAGAATAAATATTTATTCTGAAAGTGCCTATATGATGTAGCAGTCCTTCATTCCATTTTCTTTTCTTTAAATCAAGAAGTCTTCAATTTTCCATTTCATCTGGCTCAAGGACAATGGTCGCACAAAGTAAAAAAATAAGCAGAACCTTATACCAGAATTGACATAAAATCCTGGTTTATTCAGAAGTGGTAATCCTGGTTTTCAATCTAGATGCAATTGTGTCTGTCAGTGCCTTTACAGTTAATTCCAAATGGGAGAAAATGAGGAAGACTGTATACAAGGCTTGTTCTATTTTGGCTTTTCCATATAATAACGAGCATTGAAATTACTGCTGTAAAGAAAACAAGCTACAAATTAGAGCCTAAAGAATTGCATTTTAGAAAACCTGGGGGAAACTATTTTTGACTCCATATCTTTATGTTGAACATATCCAATGAATGGGATGTAGTAGCAGAAAGATTACGGATTTATTGTATTGTAATATGTTTGGTTTTCCACACTATATAACACACTAACTTACATATTTATAAGCATAGTCTGTGAACTCAGATTTTATAAAACATGGTTAATGGCTTGGCAAGGTTCACAGAACATAGTCATATCAATTTCTTTAACAAACAATAATTAAAGCAAATCTAGTTTGGTGTAATGTTTGAACCTAACCAATAATATGCATGCAAAATTTCTGGATATTAAAAAAAAAACCTAATATGTTAAAGAAGCAGACCTTCAATGATTCAGGACCTGTGTATATGCAATTTCTATCCATCTAATTCTAATAGGATCTAGTTGTATTTATTTTGAGACCCATTCTTGAGTGATTGCCATAATCAGAGATACTTTTTGGTGGGGGGGTGTTTTGTTTTGTTTTCTGTTGCCCCTTTTTCTTGTATTTCACCCAAGGTTAAGTCAGCACCAACCCAATTATAGATTTCAGGAGAACCACTAAGACTTGATGGTTCTGCAAAAACTTCAGCAATAGATAGTATTTTCCGTACAGTGGATGATTGTTGCTGATATCATTGTTGGTTTTTTCTTTGGTACATTAAAGGACAGGAAGATTTATTCTTACTGCTTTATGGATTGATTTATGTTTACTTTTTTATTTCCATTTTTATGTTTGTATTATTTGTAAACCATATAGTCTTTTTAAAATTGTTGATCCAGTAATAAATTAATAAACATTTAAATAGACATTTTAAAATGGAAACTTTACTTTGTCTTTCAATGAAGTATTACTCAGTTATAGAAAAAAATATATCTGAAATTATATTTCACCACAAATTCTCTATTTTTACCTCCTGTAACTCCTACAATAACATTACTGCATTGGTTTTAAAATCCTGATGCTAAAATCCTGGGTTTCCTAATCCACTTAATGTAACCCCAATCCCAGCAGATTAAATTAGATGCCGTATGATGAATAGAGAGGGTTACAAGTGACGTAATCCTCAGAAATACAAGAAAAATTCTTTTCTTTCTTACTGAATCAGCATGAATACTTCTATGCTGATTCCTAGCAGTTACCAATCAAATTCCCACCCTACAACAACATCCTTATTTTATTCATTTGATTTTCTGCAAAGAACAAAACAAAACCCAACTATACCTATGCCTGAAAAAAATGTCAAGCTTTTTCTCCTTGAAAGACCTGAAACCCAAAGAGACGGAAGGCATCATGAGAAGAAGGTTCTGCCAAGGGGAAATGGATCACAGGCTTCACAGTGCTGCTTTTTCTTGTGGTCTCAGTACAATTTAATTCTGACTTTACTTGTGTATATATATTGGACATTGTGAGATTGCAGGTTGCTTTCAAACTAGTATTGGTGGCACAGAGGAATGATTGCAGTAATTGTAGTAATTGCAAGACTTCTGCTAACAGCCAGCTGCCTGTAATTAG
>JAOYMU010000098.1:46054386-46069818 GCA_025802295.1 Psammodynastes pulverulentus
AGGGGGATTTTCAGGTCGCTGGACAGATGATTGATGCTGCCCTAACGACCTTTACGCATTCCAGAGGTTTGCGGTCAAAGAGACCGCGGCCATTGCATACGATATCCAAAACCCCATAGTTTTACATTTTTAATGTGCAACGTTCTAAAATTTTAAATTGCTTTTCTATTATCTTTTTACATTATACAAGCTGTCCAGAGTCATCCTATTGGGGAAATGGGCAGCATATAAATTTAACAAATAAATAAAATTCCATCAGTTCTAGAGACCAGTTCAGAGTCCATACATGGTTTCATCCATGTATGGTTTGATCCCATAGCCCACTCATCATCAGATTGTCTTGGTTCTCCAACATTTGATATGGACCTTGTTAATCGAGGTGACGTCCAAGCTGACATGACACTCCTAGTTATGTCACTCTCATATTTGAGACAGGCAGGTGAAAGTTTAATTGATCTTTGCCCAAGGATCCCTACTAGTAAGGGTGGGCACCAGCTGAGGTTAGAAACTCCGGTTTCCCACATCAAAGGTGGCGCTCTAACCACTACACTATCCAGCTGCTATGTCATATGAATATAAAAATAAATAAAAGAATTAGCTTGTTAGACTGATAATGCCTCCCTGCCTGTCTCTTGTTTTCTTTGAAGGCTATAAGAGTGGGGAGACTAATCAGGGCTCTGTCTTCTTCTTCTCCACAGCAATGTTTTTTATCGGAATCTTTGCATTTATGGTCCTTGGCATCCTAGAGAACTCCCTCATGGAATATTTCAGGGAGCAGAATTCAAAGTTACCATCCTTCAAGAACTTTGTAAGAAAATTCTTGCGAAAGGAAAAAATAAAAGCAGAGGACTCTGTCACCGATGTAGGTGAGCTTTAGCCAACACACAAACAAGCGGCAGAAGGAGAAAATGCAGGGGGATGCAGACAGTCTATAGGTCAGGAGGCCCATTTGGCCATTGAGAATGGACATTCTCACAAAATGGAGGCCATAGGAATGGTTGCCCGTTTCCTTAATATTATTTCTAATTTTTAGGTTTACAACTCATTTTCCCTTCAGGAATTCCCAACTGTGCCCATAGCCTGTCCTCCTTCCATTTTTCCTCACAACAATCCTTCAGTGAGATAGGGCAAACTGGGAGAATGTGTATGTAGTCTACAATCACCCCATGAGTTTTGTGGGTGGATTTGAACCTGGATGTCCCTCTTCCTTGTCCAGTATCTTAAGCACTATTTCACTAATGTTCAGAACAGTGACCATATTGGACATTTGCCAGATGGCAAGTTGCTGAGGTGGGAATGGAACAATTTGCCATAGCCAACTTGCTACGGTCAACTCGCTATGGCCAACTCACCACATGGGACAACTTGCTGCAGGGCAATGTAACAATTCCTGTCAACATTCCAATTAAACTCCGGGGTTGACAATTCTATTTAATTATTTAAAATAAGTAAAAAAATATTTTAATTTTTGCCATTTACATTTCATTCTGTCCCTGCTTCTGCATCCTATTTTTAATTATTCTATTCCACCATTTCTGTGATATTAGTGTAACTCTTGCCCCGCAGCAAGTTGTTCTATGGCAAGATGGCCGTGGCGAGTTGTTCTGCAGCAAGTTGGCCGCAGCATATTGGCTGCGGTGAGTTAGCCGTGGTGAGTTGACTCTGGCAAGTTGGTCATGGTGAGTTGGCTGTGGCGAATTGTCATAGACCTGCTGAGGTTGCTACCTCCACTAGTTGAGTGCCTCCACCCAATTGCTTGCTGTCTCCCATGTAAACCAGGGAGTGAACGCGACACCTTGGAGGTAATTGGAGAGCTTTCTCACTACATGACCTTGGTACCTTTTGTGATGGGCACACCCACCACAGCATGCTTCTTGTGAATAGATCAGGGGTGTCAAACACAAGGCCCGCGGGCTGGATGTGGTCTGATCCGGCCCATGGGGCCATTCCAGAAAATATAAGGGGCCACCCCATGTCACTTCAGCCCGGTGTACCCACTGCGGCTTCAGCCCAGTCTACCCAATGCGAAGAGGAAACATGCCAGCAGTTTGGGGAGTGGTTTCAAGCTGGCCATGCCCACCCAGTTAGCCACACCCACCCAGTCGGCTACACTCACCTGGCCCGCTGAAGTCAACCACAGCCCTGATGCGGCCCTCAATGAAATTAAGTTTGACACTCCCAGAATAGATCAAGTTTCTGGCATGTCAGCCATTTTGTGTGACACATAATTTGTTTTTAAAACGCCACTCCTGGCCTAGAAAAATCCCCTGATTTTTTTTTAACACAATAATACTTTATTGTCTCTCACTTTTTCCCATATAGGAGAAGAAATAGACATGGAGAACAAACCAACAAGGGAGTTTCCCTCAGTGGAAAATGACAATGCAGACAGCCTTGTGTTTCTGAAACAGGTAACCCAGGAGCTGCAACAGATCAAGAAGCACCTGGCTCTGGAAGAAGGCAAGGAGGTTTCTGGCCCTGCCCTACAGGACAACTTTGTCCAGTTGGAGAAGTACTTTTGTTATGTCCGCTTGATCTTATCCCTTGGTTTTATAGTCTTCATTGTGGTGCAATGGGCAAGCTGAATTTCTTTGCAGTCTGGAACCAGCTTGCTATATTTTGATGGCCCCAGGTCATAGAACGTATACAGGCAACACAATTGGGCTAATTCCTCCTTCATGACATTATAACAAACAGCCTCCGGTCTGTGTTCATATCACACTTGGGCTACTGTCTTTTTAAAAATGAGCTTTCAAGCTTCTACTTGTCCTGTAATTGGAAATATGCCTTGCTCTATGTGACACTTAATTGTATTTTCAACACTTTACTGCCTGCATCAGTATATGCTCCCAATCCAGGGTGAGGGGAAGTGCTCGCCCAGCAATGCTTTAAAAATTGAAATGGGTCTAATCTGTAGATCCTGTTCAAGAAAACCAAAGACATTTCAGCATCCAGTCAGATCTATGTTTTGTTTCCTTTTCTTCTGGAGAATGTTTGGCTCTGGTCCCAAGATTCCATTCAGCCCCAGTCCTCAGCCAATAAACTCTTCTTTAAGAGTTATTCCACCTAAAATGTTCATAACATGAAAAGCTACTATGGAGATGAAATCCCAGGTATCTCTGTCTCTCTTCTGATACCTTGCCAACCATCTTTGCAAATTAACACACATAACAAATGAGCAGAGCTTTGATTCCGCCATCATGTCCACCATCTTAACTTCTTTTTTTGTAGCCATATCTTATGGATGCTCCTGACCTGATCTATTTAAAAAAAATTATCCCCCCACTTGATCTCAGTAGCAAGATGGGAGGAAAGTATTATAAAGAAATAAACTGAACTTGAATCTTCTCAATGCAAAATGCTACAAGTGTTGATATCTGTAACTGATCCTTGAGCAAAGTGTTTTGATCGTGGAGTTGAACTACTACTTTGTCCTTCAGGCAGGGTCCTTGCTTCTTCTGACCATTTTTGGTGGTGCTCCCTTTTCTTTTTTCCTATTTCCTTAGCTGCATCTGAATGTAAATCACATTATGAGGTAAATGTATGCATGCAGCTATTTAATATATGATCAAGACAGTACTAATATAAAAGAACTTGTCAATATTATGTATAAATCTTTTAAAAATCTATTTGCTAATCTCAATATCGTTGTAGTGGTTTCAGGTGCATCACTGTTTCAGCTAAACCACAAAGCCTTCAGGATGAATTGCCTTGTAGTAGATGAAGGTTATAGAAACTGTGGCATTGGTGGTCCAAACTCGTACCAGCTAGGTTAGGGCAATGTTATCAAAGAGACTGGTTATGCTCTCAAAGAAAGTGGTGGGCTGAAGAGGATTTTTTTTTTAATCCCAAAATTTCCCAAGGGACAATTGAAGAAAAAAATAATTAAATGTCGGATAAAATATTGATACATATATAAGAAAACATATTTGTAAGACAGGTTTTGTGCATATTTTCCCTCAGAACTTTATGAAATAAAATTGGTTCTTTAGTGTTCCACATTTTGTCTTTCTAGATTGATGACAAATTTGCGAAAACAGAGTGGAATATGAGCGTACGAGATGTTTCTGCATCGTAAGATGCTATCTTTAAAGCATCCTTGGGGATGTAGGGATAATGATCAGCAGCGATAGCCGTTCTCCATTAATGCTTGGTTGAAGCTGTTTTTGTGTCCCTACCTGTTCTCTTTTCTCAGTAGTTGGAAGAGAAGGGATGTGGCTTTCCAATCACAGAAGAATGAGACGTTTAGAATGGCTACCTTTTAATCCTTATTCTAGCCTAGAAGTTTTTGGAAATAAGTTATCAACATGGCCACTTTCAACAGTAATGCAGCAATGCCATCAGTGACCTATGTCTGACTGTAGCATAACCAGCAGGTTAATAATAAGATAGTGAGGAACAGATTTAATGTATTACAATGAGTTGAGGAATCAGATTGTATAAATGATTATAGCAAGTTTTCTTAAAGTAGAACCTGGCCAGAATGCTATTTGAATTAATAGCACCTTTGTTCTCTGGGTGTGTATGTAAGGATGTTTTTGGCCAGAGCAGCAGTAATGGGTAACTTTTTATTTTTCAGTTTTTGTTCTTTCAACTGCAATTTATTTTCATTTCAATAGATAATATTTTGATTTGGACCAGTGTTAAATCCCCAGATAGGCCAGCCCCCCTGCCCAAAAATCAATACCGCAGGAAGACCAAAACCAGATTTATTGAGATAGGCTATAATAAAGAGTGTCTTCCAAATCTGATTGTGTTGGCCCTCCTCTCTCTTCTTATACCCCCATGAATCAAGGTATCTATGTCTTAGCCTCTTCCAAATCTTATCTCTGTGCTATAGATTTAAGACACACTTCATCCTTTTTTGCTTTGACAGTGGCTCATTTCACTCTACAATCACTGACTTTCATTCTGAAAGCAATTTAATTTTAGCATATTCTTCAGCCCTCCCTGAAGACAGAAAGCAGAGAAAAAAATCTCCACTTTGCCCAACCCTATGTAAGGGGGGGGGAGGAGAGAGAGAGAGAAATGCTGAGATACTCTCTTAATATTCTTCCTTCCATCAGTTTTTCAATTCAAACTGCACAAGTCTCTTACGTTTTTTTACAAGCTTTTTTACAAACATCAGACGACCCACTCTATCTGGGACTTCTGAAAACTCGGCACTTCAGGTGAGGGCTGGCCTGGGGAATGCTGAGAATTGGTCCTCTGCCTTTGGAAGTACAATCCTAGTAGAACATTTTTGTAATGAATGCTTGATACTATGTTTTTAACTCTATGTGCTTGTTTACATCAGCCGTTCAGACTCTTCAAGAATTGAGTAGTATACAGTAGATATCATAGCAAATAAAAAGTAAATAAATACATAATCTCTCATTACACAGGGGCTTGGTGCCTTATGAACCAGACTCTCTAGAAATATACTGGAATTATTTGCTCTGCAATTAGTATGTTAGGATTTTCTATTGTTAGTTGAATACTGATTTGGGTCTTTTTGTTAGCAATGTGCCAGGGTATTTCTAATAGCGTATTTATAACAGCTATAGCTACATGCCCAGAGATGTTAAATTCAGGGGAAATGATATAGAATAACATTTTTATTATATAAGCAATTTAGAGGTCCTGGGAGGTTAGTCCTGAAGTAACCGCAATTTTTGCTGTAAGAAAGCAAGCTTCCTTCCAGTGGACTCTTCAAAAATTGGCAGAGACTAAACAGCAATTTACAAACTGAAAGTTGAGGAAGAAGTAACCCGTATATTTCTGGAGCATGCTTCCATTATATCTAGCTTTTGGATGTGCTGTCAGTCCCCTGATGGCAACAGCTGATGTATCAAAACATTTGACTTCTTTACTGATGAAATGGGAAAGCACCCAATTTGCCTTTCAGATAAGCCATTCCCCCCAAAAGAAGAAGAAAAAGCCCAGTTCCCTTATCATGTCATCCTGCTAATTTTTTCTAGTAAATCTCTGTGCAACATACTTTTATATTTAGGTGCATACATATGTCTGTATTCTGGATAATGATGCAAAAAGGAAGAGAAAGATTATTAATCTTCCACAAAACAGGCTAAGGGGAGACAACATCTCCCTTGACTTTCTTCATTGTTATCTCTGGGGAAAAAAGTGTACAGGCTCCAGAAAAAAGATATGTCTATCCATTTGTGGTGATAGTTTTTACACGAAATTCCCAGTCTTCACTCTTCACAAAGTAAACCATTTAAATAGCATCTCCTGCCTCTAAATAATTTGCTTTCTTTTTAAAATGAGATGCTCTCTTCCTGCCCTGCAACTTCAAAGGGAAAACATTTGCAACTTTATAGAGGAGTAAAAAGATTCTCACATGTAAACAGTGAGATTGATCTGTATGAGCCAAGGATGGGGGGAGGGGGTGGAGGATATTTAAAGAGCTAAGAAATAATTAAGCTTGGAAATAATGGTACAAAATGAAGACATGGGAACAAGGACACAAAAATTAATATATTAAATAGAATAGTAGAATAAGATAGGAGAGGAAAATAGAAACGAGCATAGAATAAGCATTTACTTCAGAAAGAGTAGGAATTTAATTATGTACAATAAAACATATTTTTGTAAGAAAAACAAAAGCAGTCTTTGTGATCTGTACCATACTTAAAAAAATCTAATAGGGATATATTGCAAGGTAAATATTCAAAGGGTTAAAGCATCAATCCATAAAATGTTGGCAGTTTTATATAAGCATATATTTTGCTTTTTAATCCATCATAATTCATATTTGAACAAACCCAGTATTATTAATTCCAGGATAAACATCATTAAATCGAATCCATACCAAAAACTGAAATACTCCAACTTTTAGGACAGTATAATAAGAGACAACAATCCCATACAATCTTAGTAGTAATTCTCTAAATAGCAGGATTCTTAGGAAAAAAAAGAGGCAGATTTCGAAGGCTCATGTGCAATAACTTTATTTAATAGATTCATGAAGAACTGATGTTGCACAATGCTTTTGAACAGCCAATGTTTATAAGTCAGAACCAAGCTTGTGTGGCCAATGAGGATATTTTACTGGGTCCAGTGTAGGATCTCGAAATTTTTCAGGTAGATCTTCATATAGCATATTTTCAAAGGGTATCATGTTTCTCAGCTCCTGAAGCTTACGAGAAAAACAAACAAACACCATAATTACCAACACATGATGAAAGAAATGCTGAAAACCAGCAGGACAGAAATTAGTAGGAGAAAATACAGTGCAATGACAAAGTCCTTTTGTAAAATTAAAATTGCTAGCTTACCTCCTCCTCATATTCAACAATGCGGGCTTTAGAAGTCTGTACGAAGTCAGTGGCATTCTTATCCTGAAAGAAGAGATAGTAACATTGTAAGAAACTTTGATTCTTACAGAGAAGCTATCCGTGGATTTAAATGTTTACTTATGGGAGCAGGCAGGGAATGGATCTGATCACCGGACCTGTCTCCCAAAGCCTCTCAAACCTTCTCCAGCCCATATTTCTTTGACAGGGAGGAGAGAATATGAATTAATGGGCAGGATTCAGTATTTTAGCAAATATTTTGGACACACAGTGTAAAAGAAGATCCCTAGATATATTGGCAACATGAAATTTACATAGGAACCCTTTTACTGTTTATGAGAAAAAAGAAATACAAGTAATACTCGACTTGCAACCATTCAAATGCTCGACTATTCAAATGGCCCTGAAAGCAGTGACTTATGACTGTTTTTCACACTTACGACCATTGCAGCATCCCCATGGTCACCTGATCGAAATTTGGACACTTGGCAACTGGCATGTATTGATGACAGTTGTAGTGTCCGCGATTATGTGATCATCTTTTGCCATCATCTGACAAGCAAAGTCAATGGGGAAGCTAGATTCACTTAATAATGGTGTTACTAACTTAACAACTGCACAGATTCACTTAACAATGGTGGGAAGAAAGGTTGTAAAATGGGGTAAAATTCACTTAAGAACTGTTATGCTTAGCAATGGAAACTTTGGGGCTCAATTATGGTTGTAAGAAAAAGAACAGCTAAAAAAAACAGCAATGCATAACTGTAACCTAACTGTGCCTGATAACTGGCCTGCTTGTAGGAGCAAAAAAAAAGGCTTTGGACGTAGGAGGGCGGTGGCTCACGAAGTTAGGACACTGGGATGACAATTGGCAGGCTCACATTCCTGCTGCCACAGGACAGGTTGAGCTTCCGTCACATGTTGTAGCTCTTGCCAAACCAGACATTCAAAAGCAGTGACCATGAGTAGATAGATGGGGTACCACATCAGCAGCCAACTTAACGGGGACATGAAAGGAGCTCCCAACTGGGCGTCCCCCAGGCAACAGTAATGTCACCGTTCGATCCATTCAACCCGGAAGTGCTTTGGTGCTCCTGACACAAATGTAGTAGTAGGCTTTGGATTTCTTGGATAGTCCATCATCAGAACTTTTCACTTACTCCAAGCTGAGAAAGCATCAGGATCTTTGGGTTTGGTTGATTTTATAATTCATTAGAACTTGTTTTTGTTATACATTTTGGTCATTAGTTCATAAAGTAATAAGGAATGATAAAAATGCTGAATATATTTTAAAATTTGGAATATGTCTATGATAGGCCAGCAAAATGTAACTGTTGAAAATACACTCCTAGAAAATTGAATAGGTAGGTTCATTCTCCTACACTTGGCATAAGAACAGTGCCTGTTGTGTAAAATATGGGCAGTCTGAACTTTATAGCCAATGATAAAGTCAACCATACCACAATTACAGTGGCACAGATCTACACCTAGCCTGCAAATAAATATCCACGTGTGCATAAAATACCTATTGGATATAGCTAATTCTCATAATCCTTATCCTGCCTTTTTGAGATTGACACATCAAAGTTACAAGATCTCTCAAATATCCATCCATTCCATATGCTATATCTTATGAGTGCAATAGGAAATGGATGATTCCATAATTGCTCCAAAAATCAACTATGTCACTGCTATTTAGAACAGATAATTACATATAAAATACATGCAGCCCAGGTGAACTTTACAGCATTCGCCAAGTAAGGAAATTGTCCCTCTCCCTCATTTCTGCATTCATATTCTAATTTTTTTACTTTGTACCTCACAAATGCTATTTACTATTTCCAGCTTTTAATCTCAAGGAGGAAGAAATGGAAGGTCTTCAAATTATTCTTCCAGACAATGTAAGGCCTGCAACTCTTGTAGTTAAAATTGGCCATTGTCAGTGCCATGATTCTAGCCGAGTAATTACTAAAGGCAGAAACCCATAAGCAAATGGAATGTGGGAAACAAGGAATGACATTCAGTCTAATTTAGCTAATGGCACCATGAGTAAAGATTAGGTCAGAAGCAATCTGCTAGGATGCCATACAGACACCTCTGCAAACACCATTTATGTGCAATGAAAAGAACAGTAACAGGATAATAGCAGAACACTTACAGACTCCTTTTCTTGGGTGCTTATTTTAGCTGTTTCGGTATCCGCAGGCATAGGAATCTGCAGTGCCTTAAACTGTGAAAATTGAGAAAATAATAAATGAAATGCATAACTTCTGGTTCCCAAATCTATGCATACCATGTGTACCTTCTTTCTTCTATCTATATATTTCTAATTCAGTAGTAAAGTACATAGTTTCCAATATCTCTGGATTAGGTTCTTGTACATTCATTGTCCTGTTGTATAAGCTTACCTTTCAACCATAAGATCTAAATTCTCATTCCAAGTATCTATTGCAGACTAATCTTAAATATCTGACAAAAGAACCGGATTCATTTACACATTATCTCCTAGAAAAAAAAGCACCACTTTATGAGATTTAATGTATGGGCAACCAACCTTTTGGTTTGCCTCGGCTGTACCAAGTGAAGAGAAATTGTCTTGAACCACATATAATATATATAGTATGGTTAATGTATGCAAATATTGCTAAAATCACATAATAATGATAAAAGTTTAAGATCTTGTGGGGCCAATTTACTTTGTGTCCAGGGCTGCATGTGGCCCAGGAGCCATGGATTGGGCAATTTAATGAAAAAAGCACAAAAAATCTCAATCAAATCTCCTTATTCTAGTAGCTCATACCCTTCTCCTCCCCGTTAGTTCCCTGAACTACAGCCAGTTTCCAAGTTTAGGAGTTATCCAGTGGGCAAAAAAAACAAAATGGTTGCCATTTTGCTATGAGAGAGATTTTGCAGTTTTAAAATGTAGCTGATATTGCCCAAGGACAGCAGTCAGTTTACATGAAGAGACAATAAGGCACTAAGGCTAACTTTAAAAAGTGAAAATCTTGTGATATCGTAGGTCTTATAATAAATGTGGTGTCCTCACACATTATTTTACAAGAATTGTGCTTAAATTTCACCAGATTTACAGATTCAGAGTGCTTTTGGTGGTTTTTCCTCCCTTTTATGGTACATTGGGCAGCCTATCATCTGGAGCTTAGGTGAGAGTAGACAATTCCCTTCTAGGGAAGGGACTACAGCTGGATCTCCTGCCTGGCTGTGTGACCAATTAGCCCAATACTCTGCCAATGAAATTGCTCAGATTTGCATAAATCTTGACTCTTCATAGAGAAAATTCCCTGAGATGACTGCAGCAATGTTGTGCCATGTTATCCAGACTCCTGGCTCCTGAATGCTATTGAAATGGATCGGATAGTCTCATCTGGCACACCCGAGGGTACCTGACTCTCAGCCTCTAACTTCTTTGGGAAATTGAGAGGACCACGGTCAATGTGCGTCTTAGGGAAAGGGTGGTGTTGGCATCCTTGAAAAGGCTGCATTTGACAACTATTGCCCTATGTCTAACCTTATTTTTAGAGAAGATTATTGAGACTCTAGTCAGGATATACCAACAAAACACCCTTGAGGACCCTTTTCTGGGAGGTTTTAGATCAAGGCTTGATATTAAGACAGTATAGGTCACTCTTCTGGATTACCATTGTTATGACCTGGATATTGGTACAAGTAGTCCTAGGCTTACCACAGCTTTTGGGACCAGAATTTCTGTCATTAAGTGATTCAGTCCTTAAGCATGACATTACATCACCACATTGCTTAGTGATGGCAATCCAGTTACTGTCATAACCCAGACACTCACCAGTCATTAAGTGAGGACCTTACATGATCAGAATACTAGGTAAGCAAGGTTTTCCCAACTATTACTTCGTGGGCAGGAGGAAGCCATGATTAGCCAAGCTTAAGCTGACACAGCAGTTGCATCCCTACTTAGAACAAGATCTTGCAATAGTGATTCATGCCCACATCCTTTTATCTGAACAGCTGCACTCCACTTTACACACAAATTTACTTCTGAATATCCTTGAAAGCTTCAGTGGTTGGTGCTGACAGTTCCTTGATATCAGTGCAGTAGTTTGCTTTAGGCTTTGCCATGAGTGCAGTACTGTGCTTTAGGCCCTGAACTAACTCCTCAGTACAATTCAAAGTACTACATAACTTGGGATGAGAACACTTCTAGAAGCACTTTTTCCACCCTATTTTGAACTGCCAGACTTGAACATCTCAGAAGAATCTGATCTGCTTGTGAGTCCCAACTTTTGCCAGGTAAGAAATATGAAGGCTCATAACCACCTCTTTGTGGAAGCACTTTGGAATAGCATCCTCCCAGAGATTTTATATGCCCCACATCCTATTTGCTTTCTCTAAATCAGGAGTGTAAAACTGGTGGCCCGCAGGCCGGATGCATGACGTGCAGACCACGCCCACCACCCCAACTCCACGAAGCGGGAAAACGTCGCAAAACCTCACGAGACAGCAACATGACACGGCAAGTTTGACACCCGTGCTTTAAATTGTTAAAAAAAGAAATGAGGGTATTTCAAAGAAGCTGAGGGGATGAATTGGTGCTATCATATTCTTATTGGTGTTTATGAACTGCCAAGTCTTTTCTAAATACAATGGAATACACCTCAAACACTGAAAAATTTAAAAGTGCCTTACCTTCTTTTCAAATTCATCCACTAGGGTAGGGTTCATAACTTTAGTCTTATAGAAAGCCCAGTCAATGGCCGGTGGTGTCTCTGGCAAAGACGCAAGCCTATTAAGATACATAAAAGTCATTTTTCATTCTTGAGCTTCACAACAAGAAAAGTCAAACAAATATCTGGATATTCTCTTTGTTATCAAAATAAAAACTTGATTAACAAAGAATGTTATGTTTAAAGTTCTATGGAATGGAGAGAATTACTGTCTGCACTAAAATTTCCCATACCCGGTGTAATCATATTTACTAACAACGACTGAGAGGCAATCAATATAGTCTTCTTGTTATTTAGCTATTTAACTTTATTTAAATTTAATTTAATAGTAAAATCATAGGGACAGTTCTGCCTAAAGATTTCACTAGATCTGAAAGCATGCCCATGTCAATAATCTGAACACTTATGCCTTAAAAGTATGTCTTATGTTGCACTGATATAAGAAGCAAGTGAACAGTTCAACAACCGTCTGGAAACATAATGTAATCCAAATAATGCCATTGATGCATCCACCAATCACAAAGATACTTGATTTAATGTCATTCCGTTTCTTTCCATGGTGCACTTTACAAACTAAGAAATATACTCACTTGGCTGCAAGAGCATCGCTACGTGATTTCAAAGCATTAAACATATGTTTCTGATCAACTGACACTCGTTCAGCAAATGCTGCCCAATCTATTGCTTTCAGTGCAACCCTGCGGCCAGCCATTGCTATCACCTAGAAAATGGGAAGAGATAGAGTAAGGAAGAAAGGAAATAGATAAGAAAATAACATAGCAAGTGAGGTATGAAGGAAGCGAACAATAGACATTTTAAAAAAAACACAGAAATTTTCAACCAAATGAAATCAAGAACTAAAATGCACCATAGATTTATTCAGAAGGTAACCTGGTGTTTGGTGTTGTGGTTCAGGCACCAAGCTAGAAACCAGGAAACTGTGTGAATTCTAGCCCCACGTTTTAGGTAGGGGAAGCCAGCTGGGTAACTTTGAACCTAGTCACTTTCTCTCTGCCCTAGGAAGGAGGCAATAGCAAACCACTTCTGAAATCTGTGCCAAATCGCCAGAAGTCAACAATGACTCGAAGGCAAGGAAACAAACACGTACAAAAAATAGGTTGGGGATGTTTCAAAATCATGCAGTTTCCATTCCATTAAAAAAAAAAAGACAGATAACTTTTTAAAAAGCTGGTACTAGTAGGATCGTTTGCTCCGAGAGATCAAGCAATGTTTTTTGTTTCCATAATCATCCCAAATAAAACAGCCAGATAAATTTTTTTCTCTATTTTAGCATCTATTTTCCTAGCCAAGGGGAAACCATGCTGGAGAGCAAATGTCTGTCCTTGGAGGCGTCATCAAAGAACCCCGACCCGCGCCATAAGGAAACGAGAAGAATATTTTACAGGCAAAAAGATCCAAAAGGACATCGGATTCCTCACCTTCAACCACCCCGGGAACTTCACCGCCGGAAAAGGCTCCCGGAACCATAGACTGACAGGGAGCAACGGGCCCAATCGGGACGACTCTCTCCGGAAAGAGGGCGGCCCTCGCCATCTCATAGACAGAGTAAAAAAACAAGAGCGCAGTCATCATCCGGTCGCGGTTGACTCAAAGGTGTTTTTTCAAGAGGCAGCTGGATTTTCTTGGTTTTTCTTTGAAGACGTTTCGCTTCTCATCCAAGAAGCTTCTTCACCACCGACTGGATGGTGGGGAAGGGAAGGATTTATATTCTTTGCAGACAGCTGGTCATTTACATCCTTTTAGAGGGTCATTGAAGCACTTGGGAGGTTTATCTGTGCCCTCAGGGTCACCTGAGTGGTGCAAAGGGTTCCTGCAGTCTGCAATTTTTCTTCCTCTGGAAATCCATTCTTACTCCCAAACCATTCAAAGGGGGCTCATTCCAAATTGTATAGCTCACAGGTCAGCAACCTACGGCTCTGAAGCCGTATGTGGCTCTTTCATCCCTCTGCTGCGGCTCTCTTGTCGCCGGTCGGCTCCACAATTGATAGGGCTTTCGGTTAGGACAGGTAGAGGAAAAAGAATGCCGTGCTAGGAGGAGACTCTATGGTGGGGGAACCGGACTTCCGGTTGGCTCCAGAATTCAACGGGGGACTTCCGGTTAGGACCTTTGTGGCTCTTTTGAGTGCTTAAGGTTGCCGACCCCTGGTATAGCTAAAAGTCCGTAGAGATTCCATGACTTCTCAATAATCAGGGAAATTGTTTTTTGTTTTTTAGACAAAAGTATTTTGCAAAAAGGGACGCGGTGGCTCAGTGGCTAAGACGCTGAGCTTGTCGATCAGAAAGGTCAGCAGTTCGGTGGTTCGAATCCCTAGTGAGCAGTAAGGGATGAGCTCCTGTTTCCTTCTCCCAGCTTCTGCCAACCTAGCAGTTCGAAAGCACGTCAAAAAACGTGCAAGTAGAAAAATAGGGACCATTTTGGTGGGAAGGGAACAGCGTTCCGTGCGCCTTTGGCGTTGAGTCACGCCGGCCACGTGACCACGGAGACGTCTTCGGACAGCGCTGGCTTCTTCGGCTTTGAAACGGAGATGAGCACCGCCCCCTACAGTCGGGAACGACTAGCATGTATGTGCGAGGGGAACTTTTACCTTTTTTAATCTATCTGGGTGGGGGTGTCTGTCTTGATCTTCAGATGCTGAGGGAAAAGAGGTTATTGAACCCTCCCCCATCTTTCGTCTGGGGGGAGGGGTCAGCAATCCGTGGCTCTGGAGCCGCATGTGGCTCTGCTACGGCTCCCTGTCGCTCAAAATATGTGTCACAACCGCCAATTTGTGACAGCCACCGGCATGCGATTTATTGAGCTTTTCACCCCCCCGGTAGGTTTTGTGGCTCCCGTTGTTTTCTTTTCTGTGGGAAATGGATCCAGATGGCTCTTTGAGTGTTTAAGGTTGATTAGTTTCCATCTGTTGCTTCTTGTCCTAACTTCTGGTGTTTTGGAAAGATCAGAAATCAAACTTTTTTAAAAAAAAACTGGCTAAAGTCTACAGAAACTTTGCAAAAAGTTTTGAGGGCCAGATAAGGTTTCCTCTGGTTACTCCAGGGCAAAAGAAAAACCTTCACAAATCATCTAGAAACCCGATCTGAGTAGACGGAAGCTTCAACCGAGCCAACAGCTGAAAAAGGAGCTCAATTTTTATTTTATTTATTTATTTATTTTTGTGCCAGGATGTTTATAACTGGACCGCTGAAAGCTTTTAACCAAAGGAAATGTAAAATTCTGCAAAGCAGAAATACAGCACGTTAAGGCCAGACAGAATGCATCATCTATAGATAGATAGATAGATAGATAGATAGATAGATAGATAGATAGATAGATAGATAGAGCACTTTAGATTTATATACTGCTTTCCAGTGCTTTTTACAGCCCTCTCTAAGCGGTTCACAGAATCAGAATCCGCATATTG
>JAOYMU010000098.1:46090854-46101724 GCA_025802295.1 Psammodynastes pulverulentus
CAGCCAGCGGGCTGGAGAATTCTGGGAGTTGAAGTCCACAAGTATTAAAGTTGCCAAGTTTGGAGACCTCTGCACTAAAGAAACAGATTCTGCATATCTCTGATGGCTGTGTGATTACACAAATGTGTTGATTTTGATGGGGACATTTCTTTCCCAGGTGGAGATCCAGAGACTACATGCCAGTGTGGAAAACCAGGTCCTGATGTTGGCAGAAGACCATCAGAAACATAGGGCAAGAGTGAATTACCTCATGGTGAGCTGCAAGTGAGAAAAGTGGATGAAAGAAGTTTGGAGCTTCTTAGTTGAGGGTGGGGGCAAAACAACTTCCCCAACAGCAGTAAATCGGAAGATAGTAGCAGACAAGACTGGAACTAGCATCTATATCAGAACTGCATGTCCAACCATTAAGATGCCTGCTACAATTTTCACAGGCCTAGTATTGACAGATGGGCCAACCATACATGGCAGTGTCTTCCAACCTGGGCAGCTTGAAGATGTGTAGACTTCAACTCCCAGAATTCCCCAGCCAGCATGTCTGATTGGGGATTTTTGGGAGTTGAAGTCTACACATATTCAAATTGCCACGGTTGGAAAACGCATACGCATAGTAGGACATGATGATGATGATGATGATGATGATGATGATGATGATGATGATTACATTACAGCAACTTTTTTAGAAGGCAGTGGTGTTATTTCCAATCCAAGGCACTTAGCAGTTCAACCAGCATACTTTCTTTTGACAAGGTCTCTCCCCTCCACCCGCTCATATCAGGCAATATATATACATGTAATGCCAAGAGGTCGGATTCGGGAGAGGAAGAAAGAATAGTGAATTTGCAACCTGAAGTCAGGAATATGTTTATAAAAAGGATCTTCATTAAATCATTCAGTTCTGGCTCTAAATCACCTAACTGCTTAAATAAAAAATAATGTAGTGTGTCAAATAATTGTGATCTTTATTGCCATTCACTATTGTCTCTTTCTTTGTGGTGATATCTCCTTATGGATTCTGAAGTCACTAGCTTCACAGGTATCTTTAGATCCTACAGACAAGACTCTTAACTATTGATCCTAAGGCTAAAAGCCAATGCCTAACATGTTCTACCTTGCTCTATCTATAACTCTTTGAAAAGGTAAATTGGTGCTGTCCATATATTTCAGTCTTCAACCCACATGGCTAGTACCAAACAGAGTTTTAACATATACTGTATGTGTGCACCTACTTTAACACTTGTCTGCCTTTTATCCAAAATACACCTGCATTTTGCAACTATTCTGAGAATTTCAGTTGCATGTATTGTGGAAGTTGCTTTATATTGAATCAAAACTTCGATCCATCACTAGCTGGCAGCAATTGTTTTTTTAAGATTCCAGGGTGAACCTTCTCCAATAACCCTGTAGATGGCATGGATTGAACCTGAGACATTCTTCATTCAAACAGTGTTTTCCACCACCGAAAGAAAGCTGTCCCTCATTAAGGGTTGTTCCAGATGGGCTAGAGATTTGGAACTAGTTGAACCTTCTTCCCCTCCACTATCACACCATTGGGTGTGTATGATGGTGCCAGATCCTGTCTATCTGTTGCTTCAATTTAGGCAGATGGAAGATATCAATTTCCCTAAAACCACAACAGGAGGAAAACAGAATGTGATGTTATTATCCCACAGATCTGATGATGAGTCATAGGTACACAAGGAAGACAATCTCATTTCTCTAATGGACCCATAGATTGCTTTTTTTTCTGGAAGAGGCCTAAATTAAGATTGATAATAGATGGACATAGCCTATATTTTGTTTCTTCCATTCTTTACAGAAAGTGGTGAAGAATGCCAGAGACGAAGTTAGTTGGGCCTTTACAGAGGTAATAAAAGAATTCAAGCGACTGCAGACAAAGGTGATGGACTTCATTGATCAAGAGGAAAAGTCAGCTTTATTTGATATGGGGAATTCTATTCAGCGCAGACAAGAGCAACTTGCCGATCTGAAGAAGCAGAAACTGTGGTTGGCAAATCTGATGGACAATCCAAGTGACTTTCAATTCTTGCAGGTAAAGTTTACTTTTCATATGGTAACTGAGACCACATATCCTGGCCTGCTACAATGTGATTAACAATGATTCATTGAATAAAGCATGACTGATTTCATACACCGCAATAAGCAACTTGTCAAATCAGTTTGGTGCATTGGTTAAGGCATCATGTTGGAAACCAGGAGACTGTGAGTTCTAGTCCCATCTTATGCACAAAACCAGCTCAGTGATCTTGGGCCAGTCACACATTCTCAGCCTTAGGAAAGAGGCAAGGGCAAACAACTTCTGAAAAAAATTCCAAGAAAACTGCAATGACTAGTCACTACACACACACACACTCATACACATTAAGCCAATAATGAATGATACGCAATTTTTTCCTGATAACTGTACTAAATATAAGCCTGATAATTGTATTAAGTCTTTAAATAATATATCATGAATTAGGATTCCCAAAAGCAGACAGGATAAGCTAGAAAGATGAACCTAAAATGAAAATTAATCTTTCATTCATCTAGAATAATAGAATTACTGTATAGAGTTTAATTATGGGGTTAGAGACATTTAAGTACAGGTAGTCCTTGACTTATGACCAGAACCGAGCCCAGAAGTTATTTTGCTAAGTGAGAAATTTGATAAATGAGTTTTGCCCCGTGTTATGACTTTTCTTGCCACATTTGTTAAGGGAATCACTGGAGTTGTTAAAATCAGTAACATGGTTGTTAAGTGAATCTGGCTTCCCCATTGACTTCGCTTGTCAAAAGGTTGCAAAAGATGATCACATGACTCTAGGACACTGCAACCATCGTAAGTATGAATCAGTTGTCAAGCATCTGAACGTAAATCACGTGCCCATGGGAATGTTGCCGTGGTCATAAGGGTAAAAAATGGTCATGTCGCTTTTTTCCAGTGCTCAATTTGATCCCGACCAAAATATCCCCAACAGATGACTGACTACTCTCAACAGTGAATGGAGGTTACCTTAAGTAACTGGTTCCTCAACTACTCATACTGTTAGGAAGCTTTTGCTAACATTCTTTTGAACTCTTCCACTAACTGAAAACTATTATTCCTGAAAAACACTCTGACCACTTTCTGTGCAATACCAAGAAGCTTATGTATGTTGCCTCACTGACCCATCATCAGAATGGGCTGGCAACTATTTATGGAGAGATAAAATAGGCGACATTATCTTCTCTTAAACCCTCATAATATATAATTTTAGGCACATTTTTTTAGTCTAGACTTTCAATACAGATTTCCCAAATTACTGTATATCACCTCCAGCCTCCTGTTTGTTTTCAGATAGTGCATCCCAGTTTGTTTGCAGGATAACTCCAGTTACTCATTGGCTACTTTGCAGAGGCAGTGATTTCCATTTGAGCAACTCAATGTTTACCATTATCTCTACCTTTTAAACTTGCTTTTTATCGTGGACAAGTGATAAAACCTTTGCCTTCAAAATAGAAGGTTGCTGCTGCTGGTCCAAAACCTGATAGAACTGATTTTAATTACTGCTTTTCTTTCCAGCAGCTTTTTCTGTATTTTTTTTAAAGTTCAGTGATATACCATTTCACTTTTTGTCCAGTCACCTTAGATACAAGTTCCCAAGTAGAGTTTTTGCATTTGGCAGGCTATGAAAGTACAGTTGTCTCATTTCTGACTCTGGGCATCAAGAGAGTAGAAATAATGTTATGTAGAAGGGTCTTACACAAAGAAAGGAAAAGGGCTAGTCTCCATGCTCCAATATCCAAATAAAGATTTTGCTGAACTATAAGCTCTCTTCAACACTGTTTATTACCATAGGACTTCCCAAAAATAAAGGCCATATCTGATTGCTCAGATGCTTTGATTGGACTGAAATGTGAGGAACTCAGCAGTTTTGTGGGGATTAAACAGACCCTGAGTGATTTGACATCCCAAATCTCAATGATTGGACTCTGCTTCATCAATAAAATCCTTCAGAAGGGTAAGTAAACTGAAGGGTAAGTAAACTGAAACTTGAAAGTAATCGTCCTGTTCAATTCAATTCATTCAATTCCTTCATTGTACATGTTCAAATAAATTTATTTTCACCACATAATTCAATCACTTCTGTCTCAAAAAACAGAAAATTCTTCCAAATGATGTTAATGAGAAGAAAACATTTGAATGAGGGACATTGTACTTTGAAAACTTTGTTTAAAATAATGTATTTATGCCAAAGGAAAACAACCCTGACATAGTTCCCAAGAAATAAACATGCAGAGAAAAATAAATAAAAAAATAAACAGGCAAAAATACAGGAGAATATATGTAGCTCAGGATTGAACTATGGAGTCCTTGGTGCTCTCTTAAGCTTGGTTTTTTGCTTGGTTCCTTGATTAGGATATCATTTTCTGTTTCATTTTTCTTGGTATTAATCGCTGTTTATTTCGGTGTAGGCTGCTGAAAGTGTGTTTTGGTCTTTTCGTTTCCCTCTAAGTTTTTTTATCGTATGTTTTGAATGGTATGTAAATGTGATTTATCCCTATGTATATCTTTTGATGGCTGGTTTATCTGAATGCCAAACTTTCAGGAATTCCCTAGCATTTCTGAATTTAGCGTGGTCTAGGATGCTCAGTTTCCAACTATGGCTGAATCTGTCCATATGTTGTGATATTAAGGAGTTTTCATAATGTCTTCTGATTGCTATTTGATGTTCTCTGTCCTACCTATTAGCTGTTACAGTCCTTATATGTTGAAGATGAATCCTGTTTTTCCTTCTTGGACTGCTGGGACTTTTGATTTACTTAAGATCTTCCAGAGGGCTTTAGTTGGTTTGTCTGCTACGATATGCCGTGTGGTTGTTAATAGCATGCTTGTAATTTCTGAGGTGTTTTTGATATATGGTAGTATTGACCTTTTCATAGCTCATGTTGGTTGTGCTGTAGTGGATTCAGTGGTCAGGCTTTTTTTTTTTTTTATAAAGTGCCATGTGTATTCATTTTGTTGGAAAATGTTTAGGAAAACCATTTCCTTTTTCTGGCATTCTGAATTGGAGCGGTGTATTTAGACTCTTGTGGTCTAAATAATGTTCTTACACAGCTCCTCTTAAAGAATGTTGGATTGTTGTTTTGGTAATGGAGCACTTGATTAGTATGGATTGTGCTTCAACAGATTAGTGTTTTTAATTTGCTATCATTTCCGCTGCTAATGAGGATATTCAGGAAGGATAGTGTGTTGTTGTTTTCTTCTTCTCTTGTGATTTCTTTTCCTTTGAAGATGTTGATTGTTTCATGTGTCTTCTCTAGTTCCTTTTTCATTATGATGAAATGTTGTCTACATACCACCGCATCCATACTTTGGATTGTGTATGTGGGAGCGCTAGTTTCTAGACACTGCATTACAATCTTTGTTATGAGTCCATAAAAAAAAAAACAGCTTTAGCCATCTCTCAACAGGTTCACAAATACTCTTGATCTTTGGCCTATTAAAAAAGCCAAGATTTCAATGCTTTTGTAAAGCAGAGCAAGAATGGAACGATCAGACCTCTGGGGAATAGTGTACAGGAAAGACAAAAGCAGTAACAAAAAGGACATGACTCTGGGATGACAGGAGATGGCATTGTTTATTTGAAGGTGCCCATAGCAGGCCCACCCTTATGGGACAGGCAGGACATTTGGAGAAAGGTGGTACCATAGATAAGTGGGCCCTGAGCTATTTAAGACTATAGTTGACAGCAATCATCTTACCTTTCACCCAGAATCCTATTGGTAACAGCTCTTCAAACAAAGCTGATAATTTAGGACAAAATTGCCTGAAGAATGCAACACCATCAAGAATTAAAGATACAAAATTCCTAAGCACAGCAAATCCTTGGACCCAAGCCTGTCTTATTAGGGTTGAGCTTGAGCCCATCTAGATCTAAATAGTGCCCAACTATTGGGAAAACACCTCCATGACTGTGATGGACGCTTCCCCAAATGCTTCTCCAGATTTCAACGCTGAAGAAGACGAATCAGTTCCAGGTACGTCTGGAGGAGGTCAACGGCTCCAAGCAGCCATCTCAGTGGGATTTAGCTGAAGCTCAGCTGCAGCAGGACAGCCCTGAGGCTTCATGTGGGAAAACTGAACACAGCTGCAATCGCTCAGGAATGAGGAAGAGGAACTGCCTTCTGCAGCTGATCCGAGAACACGTAGGGCAGGAGCAGCAAAAGTCAGCTTGATTATTCATGAGGAGGCAAACTCACCCAAGGTGGTATTCTACTGATTCGCACTGGTTCAGGCAAACTGGTGGCAAAAAACCTGCCACTTGGCCGAACTGGTAGCAAAAAAGAGCTTAAAAACCTCCGATGATCAGCTGAGAGGATAAAAGAGTTTGTTTGAGCTGATTGGCATGCGCATGCATGGTAGGTATGCACACATGCGTCCAAGGGGGCGCCCATGCAGCACACTCACCGAACTGGTGGTAACACCAGTAACAATTCACCCCTGATCTCACTCTTCTTTATGGGCTGCACCAGAAGCTGTCTATTTAACACAGCAGACAGATGGAGGCAGTGCTGGGAAGAATCTGTTTGTTTCCTAGTTGTGATTCCTGCCTTGCTTTGGATTGACACTGTTGTTTGACTTGGATTGTGTTTTGTGAACCATCTTGGAATTTTGCCTGGAGGGTTTAGCTTGATTTTGAAACTTTCAAGTACCTTGTGGACTCATTAGCCATAGCTCGGTGGACTAGCATTGGTCTAGTTTTGGCTGGACTTAATTGGGACAGTTCTGGGTTTTTTGTGAAGGGAATTGCTGGAGAATACTAATAAACCAACTAAACCAACTGTTATATTTGTGTGAGAGTGATCGGAACAACACAATGACTTCACTAGGACAGCCAGGGATCAAAATAAGTCATTGGGTTTCATGATAGTACCTGACTCCATGTCATCAGATGACCTTCCTAAGTAGCCTCATGTAGATATTATAGGAGGAGAGATAGCTTTGAGGAATTCCACAGAGCAAAGAACTAGAGCTCAGTCTCTCCACCATACTAGCAATGACTGACCTCAGAGAAAGGAGAATGTCCACTAGAAACAAGTACTGTACCCCCTTCATAAAGGAAAGCTGATCAGTGGGCCTGAAAGCTGATCAGTGGGCCTGAAAGCTGATCAGTGGGCCTTGCCTTTAAAAGAAAAACAAGTTTGCTAGTGAAACTGTTAAAAGGTGAACTTTTAGTTTTTTTACAAACAGCATCCTTTAAGGTTGGACTTAAAAAAAAACCCAAGAAAAATTGAATAAGGTTTTGCCACCTTTCCCTTCTATAGGAAGGGAAAGGAAGAATAGGAAAACTGGGGTTTTCTTTTGTTTTTTTTAAAGGTCCAAACACCAGATGGGAAGGAGTCAAGAACCAGGAAAAGGCAGTGAAGGAAGATTCATACAAAAGATTAATGGAGATCACATGTTCTCAGAGATCCATCCACAGACAGGAACATGTTTTCCTGGCCCAGGCAGAAGTAAAGATGCCAGGAATCTATTAGTTGAGGGCCATGGGATGGTTAATCCAGACCACCATCATGCACAAAATGGAGGATGGGATTGATATACAGGAGGGATTTCTTAAGCCAGCTTCATTTGCAGCCAGTTTACACATGGGAGAAAAAGCTTAAGCCTGCAGTGCAGAAAAAGCCTTTTATCTTAATTTCCAACTAATGAAACGTGATTATGTTTCTCCCACTAAGTAGGCTACTTTTCAGGACTGACTCCTGGGAATTTAGCACTTTAATGAACACCATCTGTTTAGATAGCCTTTCCACCCACCATAGCAACCCTTGGTGGATCCCAGCTTTTACTCTGTCAGGCATCCTAGGCCTCCTGCCTTCATTCTCCTCTGTGTTTCACTGTTGCGGATGGGAGTGGGGAGGTTGTGGTACTGAAGAAAAGCAGGGTACAGTTGCATCATTGCAAAATGGACATGAAAAATGGCCAGTGTTCAGAAAACAAGAGTGTAAAATTGAAGTTGGGGCAGCTAGTTCATAGAATAACAGAGTTGGAAGGGACCTTGGAGGTCATCTAGTCCAACCCCCTGCTCGAGCAGCAGAATTTATTCCAAACATTAACCTCTAGCTAGGATCGAACTCACAAGCCTCCTGATTGTGAGGCGAGAGCTCCACCTCTAGGCCACTGCTCATTCTCAACATGTCATAAGTAAGTCGTGAAGGAAGGCTTTTTAAAAACATTATGGCTCCTGAGCTGAGCTTAGCTCCTAATGATCATATGGATATAGAAATTAAGGAGACAACAACATACTGTATGTGATTAACCATTGTCACTTTCTGGTTGTTGATTTGTTTTTTACACCCCAGCCTAATTTATAGCCTTGGTATTCCCTGCAGGTTTGCTTTTTTTTCCCCATTCAGTGATATCCAATTCTTGGACTGCCTAAACAAGTCCCTACAGTTTTCTTGGCGAGGTTTTTCAGAAGTTATTTGCTATCACCCCCTTCCTAAGACTGAAACAAAGTAATTGGTCCAAGGTCACTCAGTTGGCTTTGTGCCTAAAGTGGAACTAGAATTCATAGACTCCCAGTTTCTAACCTGATGCCTTAACCACTACACCATGGCTCTCATCAAAGTATTGTTGGAAGTTAAATCTGGTCCGGTTCTTATTCCAAGCTGGGGGAGAGACACAGGAGAAATGAATTGGAGGCAGGCTACAGTTTTGAAAACTGTTTATCTGGTAGCCAGAAACAACAGTGACAGCAGCACGTTTCTAGCTGATGAATTGGAGTTGAGAGTAGATGGGCTTTTATACAATTTGGGGGCCTTTATCATTGAGATGCCTGTTCCTGGGCAAGAATATGTCCTTTAATATTTTAATGGCTTTTGCCAGGTTCCTATGAGGTCACGACTTTTTGCCAATCCTGTTTTGTTTGTCTGTGCTAATCTTGTCAGTTTAAGCTTCCTGCCTATTGTGCTGTTTATTTGGAGCTGCTAGCTGCCCTTCTGGTATTAATAGTGGCCTTGCTTTATGAACAGCTACAAAACATCCATTCATAAAGCCTAGCCTCTTCAGCATTCATATAGGCTGTTTTCCTATAGCAAAAGACTGGGGCTGCTTTAAGGAGATTTTTCTCTCCTCCTTTAGGGGAAATATTTTATTCTGTCTCTTTTAATATCCTGTAGAATATTTTATTCTGTGAGGGGGCTCTTCCCACAGTATTTAACCAGATCCAACTATGTTTATCTTTCAAGATTGCCAAGTTTGACTCAAGGCTGTCACCTGTTGGACTGGAAGATTGGAACAATGGCCACCTCCTATATGAGGGTTTCTTGTCATCTTCTTCCAGATAACTACCAATCTAGAAACAGATGGTTCCTATCCAAGTATTATTATATAAATGTTCATATTCAGCTTATGGTCACTCATTCACAGCCCTGGAAAAGAGCCACACTCAAATCACTTTCAATTGAACAATGAGGCACAACTGGTTTTTTTAGAATACATGGAGACTCAGTGGATTTAAAATAACATCAAAGCAAAACTTTACTAGACGCAAAATATAAATTTGCTCTTTCTTACCACACCTACACACACTTCCTTCTCAACTAGGCTGGCAAGCACTAGCCAGAGGGATAGAAATCACCAGATTTGGATCCCAAAATGATTTAAAGAGTGGGTGGGCTTCAGGTCCCTTTTAATTTTATCCCCCAATGTCCTTGCTTTGCTGGTTCACAAATCTGGTAGCTGTTGATGGGACACACAGGGGGTTTTTTTGTGTGTCCCATCAAGGACATTTTGTCTGTCCCATTCAGATGACATTTCCCGCCCTTTTTTTCCCCTTAATGACTTGATTCTTTCTCAACTACTTCCCCTAGGGCAGGGGGGTCAAACTTGCATCATTGTCACATGATGCACTGTGACTTTTTCTCCTTCCCTAACCCAGGCATGGGTGTGGCCAGCAGGTGATGCATCTGGCCTGTGGGCCGCGAGTTTGACAGCCCTGCCCTAGGGGATCTTTTCCTGACTTTTCTCCACCCTGCTTACGTGCTTGCTTCATCTTTAGGTATGGTGGCTTCAGCGTAGTCTCCCAGAACTAACCCTACTTAGTTTCCAGAACCAGCCAAAGTTAGCTAAGTACTATCATCTGCTGTAGTGAAGGTTCTTGGTTAAGAGTAAAAATGGTTCAAGAGCATGGCTATGGCTGGCGTTGAAGGCATTCTTGTTCTTTAATATCAAACAGAGATGACTCTGAATCCAGTCATTCAAGCAGTGTGTCAACTAATGGGACCCAGGAGATGTGTCTTTTCAGATGCCACACCTGTCCTTATGGAATAGCATTCTTCCCAAAATCCAGATGGCCTCTATCTTCTCTCTGAAAGATAAGGGACTAAAAGCTAAACCTGGCTTTGTAAGCCTCTCTCAATGTTTTTAGTTGTCTGAATTGACTGTGACTTGTTATTTGTTGCTTTTAGTTGCATACACCGCCCTGAATCATGGGTCAATTATTGATGCATACATTGAATGAATAAATGAATACATTTTAAAAACAGATAATAAATGTCTCAAATACCTTGAATCTTTCAGGAATCACAATGGTGCCATATGAAGTGTTACCCACAACTACAGATCGGAAGACTCTTCTAAAGTGTAGGTGCTTTTCGTTGATTTGTTTCCTCAATATTACCCTCTGGAATTCTGCTCACTGTCAGATCTTGGCAAATAACCTACTTACAATAGTATCTCTTCAGATGACCAGAATGCCCAAGGCAGATGAAGATTGTACAAGGAGAGCCATGTTTGTCCATGGCAGGGGTCCCCAAACTTGGCAACTTTAAGACTTGTGGACTTCAACTCCCAAAATTCTCCAGCCAGCTATGCTGGCTGGAG
>JAOYMU010000098.1:46155088-46167708 GCA_025802295.1 Psammodynastes pulverulentus
TATGCTGGCTAGGGAATTCTGGGAGTTGAAGTCCACCTGTCTTAAAATGACTAAGGTTGGGAAACACTGTTTTAGAGATTGTTGAGGCCATCTGGAGGTTTATCTGTGTTGTCAGGGTCATCTGAGTAGTGCAAATGGATGTGGATCTTTCTTGGAACTGTTGAAAGGACTGTGTTGTAAACTGGAGATAGATGATCTTCTCTCCCTCTGTTGAGAGAGGGCTGTTCAAACACAGTCCTTTTAACAGTTTCAAGAAGGCTCCACACCCATTTGCACATCTGATGACAGATAAACCTCCAGGTGGCCTTAACGACTGGCTAAAAGAATGCGAATGCAAGGAGTATAAATCCTTCCATTCCCCATCACTCATTCAAGGCTGAAGAAGTTTCTTGGATGAGAACCGCGACTGGATGATGACTGAGAATCTCCATAGACATCCCGGTCAATTTCCAGCGAAAGTTGAGCTTTTACTCCGATCAGTCCAAGAAGTTTTACTCCTAAATACGTATGAAACTTTATTTTCAAAACATCGCGGGTCCACAACTTCTTCCCACTGGATCGGGGCGCCCCTTGCGACCCGACAGCCATGCACGAAAGCGACCACCCCGAGCATCAGGGAGGCTCCCGTCGAGAGACCAGCAACCGCCAGGGTTCCCCTTCCCAAGAGAAGAGGCGGCGCCCGCGGCAGCTGTATGGCTCCGCCCACAGAATCTTTTTTAGAGGAATCCCTCACCAAACACGGAACTACAGCACGTGGAGAAGAAGCCGTTGAGGACTGCCTTTCCCCTCATCCTTATACGTAACTTCCGGCTTCCTGTTTCGCTTTAACGTTAAGTCTGCGGGTCTTCGCTGGGATATTGTTTTGATTTCTTGTCTCCTCCCCCTCTCTAACCCCCGCTCCAAGGGCTTGATGAAAATTGAAGCGCCTAGTTGGAGAATCCAGGTAATCCAGCAGGTGGGAGAAGCAGTGGCTCCGTTTCCTTTTCGGGACTTTTACGTGGTGTCCTTTGGACCAAGACCCTGGTAACTGTATTAGCATTACACTCACGAATGTAGTATTGATGATTGCTGTGGTTCCTTTTTATATGAAAAAATATGCAAACGAAGATAAATACTTTTATTAGCTAGTTCCCTGTATGAAGAAATAAGATCCTTAGGTCTTATAGTTAGGTTATAACCGAATCCATTTTTTATTGGTGTTTTGGGGATGTTTGATTAGAGAGGACTGTAAAGCATTGTGAAGGGGTATATAGCTGTTATTAAAGCTTATATTGCTATGTTATTAAAACTTGGAGCTGAAAATGAAATTTCATTTGCAATGGAAACGAAAGGAACACTCTTAGAAACATGACAATGTTATGGTAAATTTATAGAGCTAACAAGTTAACAATCGGTTAACAAACTGAGAGCTAGCAAACAGGAGGCCTTGAGTTCAAGTCCTGCCTTAGCCATGAAAAACCAGCTGGATGATTTGTGGTTACTCCTTTTTCCTTTAGTCCAACCCACTTCACTGGGATGTTGTTGTAGGGAAAGTAGGAGGAAGATGTGTTGAATATGTTCACCACCTTGGGTTATGGTGTTTGTAAAAATAAGGTGGGATACAAATAAATAAATAGAATATGTGACAATGCTTGCATTTTAAATGGGATATTGTTAAAGGAAACATTCATTAATGGCTATTCCCAGAACAAGTTAATAAATCCTCCTGAAGTGAACCTACATCCTTGTACGTAACTTGAATGTTGCTACCATAATCAAATGCTTGACACATGGCTTTGTGATTCATTGGAATATCAGAGTATACATTTACAATCATATTTTAAAATAGTGATAGAGCAGAATTATTACAACAGTGCAGCTAGTTTAGGGGAAATGTGCTATATGCTAAGATTTGGCAAATTCAACTTTATTGTGATCCAGGTGGAAGGAAGGTTTAATTACGGTATTAAATAAATCTTCTAAATCTGAAGATATTAATTAAATTTAGATCCTAAACAAAAGCAAAAAGAATTAGAAACCCTACTATTAAAAATCAAATCAAATCAAACAAATGCCATCAGTCACATTAACTTGTTGGAAGAGAAGATATAATCTTGTCAAAATTATTACTAAGCGTGTTATTGTGCACGGTTATTTAGCAATGCTTTTACATACCACTCTGGTATTTTTGAAGATGATATTGAATAACATACACTAAGATAATTGAAATGCATACATATATAATAAGTATTGATACAAGCCATAACACCAACTGAAGTTCTTAACACTGTTTTGTCTTCTATTTATCTAGCATCTATGTCCCAAAAGCGGAAGGAGTTGGCAGGCCTGGGTCGGCTTGAATATTTGCAAGCCTTAGTCAATGAATTCCAAGCGACAGATAGCTCAGGTGAGTGTAATTTATTGATCAGTTTGTACTTCCACATTAACTTTTACAGGTGCTTTTAAAATATTGAGTTCTTTTTTTATGTTGCAGATGCCAAAGAGCAAGTATTGGCTAATCTGGCCAATTTTGCTTATGACCCCCAAAATTATGAATATCTGCGGCAACTCGGGGTCTTGGATCTTTTTCTGGACATGCTCACTGAGGACAATGAGAATCTTGTGGAATTTGCACTTGGTAAAGGCCTGGATTTCAACATTTTCCATGAAATAGAATCATTTCTCAATAGTTATTGGACATAGGAGAAGCTAGGATGTTAGCCTTTTCCATGGCAGTGTTCAACTGTCTTCAGTTTAAGATGTGAAGAACCTGTAATTATGTAATTTACTGCTAAATTTACTACTGTTTCAGAAGCCTTACCTTGCATAAGCAATGATCAGAGAAGTGGAAGGGCTAGTTTCCTCATCCTTGACTTACGGACTCTCTGGCAAAGGTATGGAAGTAGGCTGAAGAACTGCGTAGTAGGATATTACAGAGAATAAATTTTGAAAATGATGGCAAGAGGACGCTAGCAAAATACGCCAGCAAACATAAGCCAGAGTACAACTGAGAGCAGTAATATAAAGTATAACATTCTCTTGGGCAATGACTGTTGCAAAGTGGAGTTTCTAGTGTTGTTTGAGATTAGCTTGATCAGTTTATTTTAAAGAAAAGGTTTTTATAACAAAATCGAGTGCAATTGAAACTAAATATGTAGATTACTTAATTTTTTATAAAAGATTTGCATGTTATAAGATTCCAACTTTAGAAAAATAAGTAGGATTTTTAAAAGGGGAAACTATTCAATATTTTTTTGCATAGAGGAACTTTTTGCAATGTCAAAATAGTTAAACGTAAACTATTTTGTCCCTTAGAGAGTGCTTGTCATTTCTATTACCCGCCTTTCCTCCTTTTGACCAAAAATATCCAAATGTATCAACTAGTTTGCAAATGCGAGTTTTTCCAAATGTGTGCACTATTTTATAATTCTGGTATTATAGATTTTAAATTCAAGAGGTGTACTGTTTTGTTCTTTCTCCCCAACATTTGCACAAACTCATAAAATCTACAAGCAATATTTTGTGACTTTTAAGATTCTGAATGTATCTTTGTAATAAGTTGGTCATTTGAACTGAGGAAATTTGGTCCTTCTTTGTTGTGTCTTACCATTTGACAGGGCAGTATGACTGATTCTACTGGTAGGTATGACCATATGTGACTGGTGAATAATGGTTGCCTCAATTTAGATCTCAGCATGCTCATTCAAGCTTCCCAGTGTAAGGATTCTGCGGATGCAGAGATGTTTTTGCACCTCCTGAAAGCTATTTTTGATGGACAGCATTCATATAGTTTGCAAGTTTGCTTATACTATATATTGTAGGTAGACCTCAGGTATCAACTGCAATTACTGCTGGCAACTGTTGTTAAACTACAGAGTTGTAAAATGAAACATCACATGAACACACCAACTTACAACATCAGTTCCCCATTGACTTTGGCTGCAAATGGCGATCACACATTTTAAATTGTAAATGCATGATGATTGTCTAGCACCTGAATTGTGATCACATGACTGCAGGATTCTGTGATGGCTGCAGCTTCCAAGGATCAGTCATAATACTCATTTTTTTACAGTCATTGTAAGTTCAAATGGTCACCAAATGAGCAGTTCAGTACTGTACTTGTATCCGATTTAGTCCCAAACCATTTACAGACAGAAACAAGAGACCAAGTTGTCTTAGAACAATTTAGAAATGTACATTATGATTAAAATGGAATGAACCAAATCGCCCAGTTACTATCTTTACCATCTCATTCTCTTTATTTTTCAGGAGGACTGTGTAATCTCTGCCTGGACAAAATCAACAAAAACTATATACTAGAGGCCGGTGGAGTGTCAGCTGTTATCAACTGTCTGTCAAGTGCCAACGAAGAGACGGTCCTGTCTGCAGTTACAACTCTGATGTACTTGTCCACATCCCAGTCCCGCCAAGAGATCACCACCCGCCCTGTAATCGAGTGCATGCTGCGCTTCTCCCTCTCAAACAACAGAAGGCTGAAAAACCTGGCCACTATTTTCCTCGAGGATTATTGCAACCCGTTTCAGGTGGAGCAGGCCAGGAGCCTAACCAAGCACACGGCAGTTGGGATTCCACTGCCCAAGGATGAATGCAGCCCAGGAGGCAGCCAGCGAGATCCCCCCTGAATGGGAAGCAGGATTCTTTCCTGTCACACATCCCAGGGGGAAAAGAGAAAGAATTTGCTACAGGTATTCTGTTTAAAAAATGACTGTAAATAGTCTTGAGAGTTTCCTTGGGAAGCATACAATGGACTTTTGGAATGGACGGGCTCCTTTCGTATTCTGATGTGCTTTTCGATTCATTTTCAGTTTATTTAGAAATATGAATCAGTTGCTACAAACCAGTTGCTAAAGGGCCTTGGTAACTACTCTAGACTGTTTGTAGAGGAGAGCTGAGAGAATAGAAATATATGTTCTTGAGATTTATTTTTCAGTAAGTAGCAGGAGGGGGGAGATAACGAATCAAAGAGCTGACTTACATTTTAGAGCTCTTTTTGTTCATTTAATTAATTGGCAAACATAACAAACATTCCATCCAAGGATTTAACATTTTAATAACTCAAATCATTCAAGCGCATTCAGAATTAAGATATAATCCTATTCCCATATGGATCATTTGACTTGAAAGGCCTGTCTCTGTTTCCAGTTGGGATTGGTGATCAGCAAATACTTCCCAGAGTCTTTGATGGTAGCTGAAATAAATGTTCTCTTCTTTATGCTTCACTTGGAGCGTTTGTTCTCCAGTATCGCCTTCCAGTTATTGGTCCAAGATTCAAGTCTCCTCCTTGGCGGCTGTAGCTTTAGATGTTTGTTGTGACAGCAAGAGAACAAGATGTGTTCCCAGCTTGGATTTGGCTCTACCCCTGAGAAGAATTGGAAAGGGACATTAAAAACATATCCATATAATACAGCACTTTGATGAAAAGTTGAAGTGGTCGCACAGATCTTCAAACCTTTAATGGTGTCCTTGTCATCAATGAGCAGATCAGCTGAAACAACTGTTTTATCTCGAGTCAGAATTAGTCGCTCCACAAATTTAGGACCCAAGTGCTGCGCAACCCATATGTACTGTCAAGTGACAAGAAAGCAGTTGTTAGAAGAAAGGTACTTACAGCTTTAAAGAAAGCTCTTTTTACTATAAGACATTAGGAGACTTATCTTGCGTAGCTTTAAGACATAATGCTTGGACTGTATCTCAAGCTGCTGATACTCTCCAAACTTTCAAAGGTGTTGTTCATTTTGCAAAACACTACATTATAAATCTTTGCACATTTACCAGTCGTTTCACTGAACATACGAACACAATCAATCTTATTTTTGAGTAAACGAGCATAGGCTGGTAATCTAGCTCCAAGAACAGATCTGGGTGATTGATTGATGGATTGATTTGCTTATTGATTTGCTTATTGATTTGATTTCTATAGCCACCCATCTCAGCAAATGACTCTGGGCCTGCTCCCAATTCAGAAACCTATTACAATTAAAGTCGTAAAACATTTTAAAAAACAACGAAAACAGTAAAAGCGATTAAAACTCTAAAAATCATTAAAACATCTAATTTGAGTACATTCAGAGCAAGAAATCTGGCCTGTTAACAATATAGCCCCAGGCTTGGGAGCATAACCTTAAAGTTCTGTAGGGTTGGGGCCATTCTAATCTCCAAAGGGAGGATGTTGCACAGAGCAGGAGCTGCTGCAGAAAAAGCTTGTCTTCTAGCCCCCATGAGCTAACATTCTTTTGCTGATGGGATCTGTAGCATGCCCGTCCTTTTTCCTTTAAAATTTCCTTTCCTTTCCTTAAAATTTCCTTTAAAAATGAAAATTTGGCCTTAACGGTGAAAGTACGTCAAGTTAGCACTGCTTTTTTTTAAACAGAATAAAGGTTCTCACTGTATGGTTCACCAAAAAGGTGATTAAAATGTATAGCGATTAAGAGAACAACGTTGTCAAAAAGCAATCCTAACATAGCTATTTTTCTTTCATGCAAGAATTAAAACACAATCTTACATATTATTAGTTAGATGTGGGTCACACTGGAACAAATGAAATTTATTCTTTGGTTTTCCAAAATGTCTCTTTCTACCAAAGAGGTGATTGTAAGAAATTGCATGGCTAAGAAGCAGGTTTGCTCTCAAATTTATGAGGGTGTTTTGTGACTCTGCAGTTGTCTAGCACTGTCCTTCAGGAATACTGTATTTGTTTATTATCAAAATTGCAACATGCCTCCCTGTTGTCTTTTCCACTGTTTTAGCCTTTAATTTCACTATATTCTTAACAAGGCTAGGGAATAGGTGGCTTCTGGATTTTCCAAACCCTGAAAATCTCTGCTCTGGATCATAACTAAGAAGGGATGAAGCTTAGAACAGAGCAATCAGCCGTCTTTAAAGCTGTTACCCAATTGCCTCTTCCACAGCGATGCTCTGAGGCATGGGTGGGGGATGTTTTTCTGCAGACGCTCAAATCAGGTCAGCCCAGTCTTGAATTCAAATTTTCCTTCTGCTCGAGAGGTTGGCCTGCAACTCTTCGAATCTCTTATAATGGGCTGGGCTGGGCTGGGCTGGCTAGAAGCGACAGAAGCTGCAATACAGCAAAAACTGGTGGGCCACACAAACTGGCTTTCCTTGACTTTCCAGACAGATTTTTCCAAGCTTTGAAAGATACCTCTTTAAAGACAGATTTCCAGATAATAATAATTCCTATATAGTCTATGATACTAGTCTTATCCTCATAATTTGGATGGAGGGTGGCATAAAACTCTTCATAATAAATTGATAAATATCATGGACGGAAGAGAATAAAGCAAGTCTTTCATATCTAGGTGGCAGTGCCAAACTTAGGAAACCACTACATGAATCAGATAACACAGGCCTTTAAGCTTCAGCATCTTAACTATGCGTATTTCATAAGATGCATATGTATAATTACATATGCACAAAATATTGGACAATATAATCCTTTATAAAATGATAGAAGTTTTAAAATCAGATAGCTGTAGCCTTTCCAGATGGCCTGTGCTGATTTGAAAGAGCCACCCTTTCTGATTAGTACCATATATATTATTTAAATATTTTGATGAATGGAGTACATAATTTGTTTATTAAGGAGTAAATATACTTGATATTTTTTTTCTTTCAAAAGGATCTGACTCTTTAGTGGCTTTGTACTGGCAAGATTTCAGTTTGTATAGGGCAATGGAGGATTTGGATTTTAATGGCTAGTAATCTCCTTAAGAGTTTAGTACCCTGGACTAAGACAGAACTTTTCTGTAATCTCAGAAGAACTAAAGCTGAGGCATGGTATGAAAGCCACCCAAACCTCCTCTGAAATAGTCCTGTTATTAGCCACTGACCAGGGATGAGGCAAGGAAAGAAAGCCAAAGAAAGAAAGGAGTTTTAAAAGATATAAAATCCCTCATCTTGATTGACAGGTGCTTTGCATGTTAAGAGTGAAAGAAGGAAGAATTGCTAACCTTTTCTGAAACGCAGTAATCATATTTCCGTATAGGACTTGTGCAAATAAAAACTTCAGTGCTGAAAAGACATGATAGTCTCCATTACAAGAGGAAAATATATGCTGATGCCAAAATGTTCTTAATGTCAAATGGTCCTTACTTGGGCATTTGAATCATCTCGTGCATCGCTTCAATAGCTCCTGGGATGGGCTGCAGACTCAGAAAGAAGCCAGGTGACTCGTAGACCCTGACTATTTTGTCCTAAAAAAAATAACATATTTAGAATTATGGTTAAGACAATTTAATTAATGTTTAAAATTCAGGTAGCTTTAAAGATCATATGAACTAGATGTCATGTTTTAAGTTCATTTCAAATCACGTTCCAAGGTGTCAGGTAAGTAGCACTAAAGGCCAAGCTGTTTTTTAAAGCAAGAAATTAAGAATGGGCCATTGGTGCAAGGTATCATTTAAAATAGCTAGCGTGACTGTCGTGGTTATATTTCTATCTCATTCGTTCTTTTTCAAATAAAACTAACTTTATACTCTTGAATCTGTTCCTTACTCAAAAATTCCGAAAAGTGAAGAACATTGTTGTAATTGAGGGATGGCACTAAAATGATTCTCAAACCTTGCAAAACACAGCTTAGGTAAATAGCTAAAACTGCTTTGTAATTATTAGAATTAATAAGCAGTGGAAGGACTACTAGGCATACATAGATATCCTGCTGGTGCACTGTTTCTTAAACTCGGTGGCTTGAAGATGTGTGGACTTCAATTCCCAGAATTGAATCTGGTTGGGGAATTCTGGAAGCTGAAGTCCACATATCTTTAAGTAGCTAAGATTGAGAACACTCATCTCTTGTATGGGTTGCATTAAGCTGCATTCACTCACCAAACTATGATGTGGAAGGGAATTCCTCACACTTTCCTTGCTGTCTGGGTAATGCCACTTACGCCCCAAAATGCAGAGGCTTGGTTCCTGCCAGCCAGCTGTTCAACTAATTGCCGATGTCATTTCTCAAGATTGCAGAGTATCAATGATTTACATCAAGGTACAGGTGAGAAAAGAGACAGTCTCTTTCCTTTGCCCTTCCTCTAAGAAAACAGCCCAGGACTGCTGGAAAGGAGTGGGCAGCTATTTTAAAGGGGGTACTCCAGGCAATTTGTGTGGTTCCTGTACCAAAGGGAGGCCCAGCTAAGAACAAAAAACAGGTATATTTCTCTCCTCAAAAGTGTTTGTGTCAATTTGGACAAAACATTTGACTTTGAGAGAGATTGCCACTTGCTCTTCAGGATCCGATTTCAAACTCCTTTACTTTGTGATCTTGAAATTTTCAGGAAGGAAGTTTACTACAACAAGCCTGTTCTGGTTTCTCTTCCTGTTTCACTATAAAGGCAAATGAGGCAGCTCCTGACAGAAATAAAGTTATGGGAGAACACCTAAGATCCCAGGGTTATGTCTCCCTGGTGACATAAAAGCAGGAGATAATAAAAAGCAAGGCCATCCTCAACTCCTGGACACTTTAAAAAAGTGGTTTGGCATTTCTACCTTTTGGGGTGCATCTTGACTTTCCAGTTTAGTTACAGCCCAGGGAGCCCCTGATTTAAATCCTAAACAGATGACACTGCTCAGCCTTTCCAACCCAAAGAAGAAGAGCTGGAGGCTGCCACCTGCTGAAGTTAGAAGAGAAGGTTTACAGCAGACTAACACCAACAGTGAAGCAACAGCTTTTATCAGTTCTCAAGCAAGAGTACAGAGTTTTATATACCTTATCCAGTACTGTGCTTTTAAAAATTACACGATTGCACTTAAGCACTTCACCAATTAAAAGCTCACAACATGAAGCAGATTTACAATGCTTCAGCTAAAACTTTTATTTTAAAACTTTAAAGTTGCCGACTTTACCTGTATAGTATTGCAGAAATGCTCTTCCCTGCCTCATAATACTATAATAGTTGTACAGTACTCATTTACAGGCAAAACTACTTTGGGCCTTGCATATTGCAATTAATCTGGCCTCAACAGAGCACTTCCAACTTTTGCAGTCTTTTGCTAACTTCCCCCCCAAAAAAGCCACTTCTTTATGAGGTGTATTGATGAATGATTCCTTAAAACAACTATAAAAAAAATGTGGAAACCTGACAAAGTTGGGCTGGCTTAAAGGACACCAGATCTGTGTTTGCTTTGCGTAGGAAATCTTCCAAATCATTTTTCAAATCAGATAGATATATTTTTTGTAAAAGCTCCTTAACGTTCTTATGTTTATCTCGGCATGAACAGAAACTACGGTTTTAAAAAATGCTAGACGCTTATCTAAATGGTAAAGAGAAAACCTGAGATCTGCCCTCCACTATAGCATTTCTGCCCGTTCTCCTTTAGCTGCAGGAATAACCAAGCGGAGGGGGAAGGAGATTCAGAGTTCTTCCTGCCCCGGGATCCAGCTACCAGAAGCTCACCCCTAGGTCTTCCCGCAGGCGCCGGTACTGATCCAGCGCTGAAAAACCCTTTCGTTGCGCCAGTTCCACGTAAGGCTCCGCGGGGTAGGAAGCCACAAAGTCGCGGAGCAGCGCGCCCTCGAAGTCGCTCAAGACCCCGTCCATGTCCACCAGCACACGGAGCGAGGGAGCCCCGCCGCCGGCCATGTCTTCCAAGCGGCAAAAAGATTGTGGCGCCGCCCCCAAGTCCTCAACTTAGGCCAGCAAGAAGATAGAGGAAGAATCGAGGTTTTTCCGGCGGAATGGAGACGCGGTACGGAAAGGCAAAGGAGCTTTTCAAGTGCGGGGTCGCAAATGAAGGCGGGACGAGCTGGAAGAAGCAGAATAACAGAATTGGAAGGGGTCTTGGAGGTCTTCTAGTCCAACCTTCTGCTCGGTCAGGAAACGGCCAATGACCTCGTGGGAAGAAGTAAATCCGAGCCCCTTCATAGATGACAGAAGGGAATTGGCCTCACAGGAATCCTGTTTGAGATTTATTTACCGACCCTTTTTAAGAACGCATTATTCCACGAGACGACTTTAGATAACATATATATATTATAAGACCTTGATTAGTTTCAGGGGAACGCAAGAATACCGTACTTTGTATAAATAGCAGCATCAAAGGTACAAATTTCCCAGTTTTAATACTAAAAAATTGTTTAAATATTTCTTACCTAAAAAATCAGATCATATCACCGGTAAATAATTAGATTTAAAGCAGATGCTAAACATTTATTTTGTGATATTAGTTTTGATTTTGCTAAGGTCTGGGTTTGATCTTTAAAGTCAAACATGTCTTCCTTGATTTTGTATGATTTTTAGATGGTGTCCATCCGAAACCAGTTATCTGAGTTAACACAAAATCTGATGCAAAAGTCAGAGAGTTAAGTTCGCCAAGCTACAAACTATTCAACCACATGTGTAAGAATCAGTCATGGAAAGAATCCCTATACAGCAAACTTTCTCAACCGTGACAACCTGAAAAAGTGACATTCAACTCCCAGAATTCCTCAGCTAGCAAAACTAACTAGAGAATTCTGGGAGTTGGTCCAAGCATCTTCAAGTTGTCAAGATTGAGAAACACTGCTATATGGTACAGTATAGTGCACTATTTTACCCTAATCTGTATACTGTACAACAGGGGTGCCCACACTTTCTCCCGTCTGTGAGCTACCTTGGCGAGGGAAAGGAAGCGCTCGCCCCCACCCTTCTGCGCATGCGCACGCTCCTTCCCCCCACTTCTACATGCGCTCCCCCACCCTTCTGCGCATGTTCTTCCCACCCTTCTGCGTATGCGCACGCTCCTTCCCCCACCCTTCTGCGCATGCTCCCCCTGCTCCTTGCCGGCACTCCGGCGATCTACCCAAACTCCGATCGCGATCGACGCTTTGGGCAGCCCTGCTGTACAACTTCATCGTTGGTCTGTACCTGTTTTACAAACTTGGTAATTTGAAGATGTGTGGACTTCAAATTCCAGAATTTGCCCCGAGAAATTCTGAGGAGTTGAAGGCCACACTAATTAAAGTTGCCATGTTGTTGTTTTTTAAAAAAGTCTATTATAATACAATTTTGTCATATCCAAAGTACAGCCATTGCATAATCCATATATTCAGAATTCGGACATTCTATGATGGATGCTGTAATAGTGAACTAATATTTGACATGTCTGCATTAATGGACAGTATGAAGATCAAGGGAAGTGATAGTACTATTCTATACTGCACTGGTGAAGCCACATTTGAAATACTGTAGTGCATCCATTTCTGATCACAGTATAAAAATGATACTGAGGCCCTGGAAAGAGTGCGGAGAAGAGCTTAAAAATGGGATCTGGAGACTATATCCTAAAGAACAGCTAAAGGAATTAGGCATGTTTAACTTAACAAACAGAAAACAGAAGCAGGCAACTTTGACTGCCAGCTACTCAGTCTCAGCATAGTTTATATTGCTTGTTTTTATTCAGTTGTACAATACTTTCGTTGCCACAACTTATTTTAGCCTTTTTAAATAGCCCAGAATGTATTTTTTTTAAAAAAAATTTATTAACAATAATTTAAAAACATGAATAACACACAAACGTAAACATATAACATACAGATAAAAATTATAACATCAGTCCAACTAATATTAACTCATTAATAATATTAATCAAAAATATTTTGTAGTGCTGTGCCCGTACTCGGTTATACATAT
>JAOYMU010000098.1:46175648-46187449 GCA_025802295.1 Psammodynastes pulverulentus
AAGAATATTAGATAAAATTGCAGGAAAACTTTGTAAAGGACTAAATATATTCTCTTAATCCGCATTCACAATTTTATTGTCACTTACACTAAGCAATTAAAAATGCCAGAAAAAAACCACCAATAATTCACATATATTGGAATGAGCAATATCATGATCATAAGTATTTTGGGGAAATAATGTTTTATGCTAAAATTGAGTGAAATGTAGATTTCTGTGATATGAAATAACAGTTAAATAACAGTTGCTATTATCATTCTGGCTGAAATGGAAAACAAACCATCAACAAACCAGGGAAGGACCCTAACAGAATTTCAGCATGCTGAAGAAAGATTCCAGTTTCCCATCTTCTTCTGCTTCAGCCTGATGGAAAGCAAAGGCTTTTGAATGAAACCATGATGACGTGATGATGACACTTGCCATTGTGCAAGTGATCCATATGATATCATCCTGCTCATACATACCCCAACCATTCTCTCAATTGGATGGTAAGGTTGCTCCTTAATGTTATTAACACCTACTTCACTCAATTAAGGATATGAATGGCATTGATTTATTGATTACTGGATGCAGAGATATTCCATGTTTTTCTGAATGGAATTCAAGACACCAATGATACCTTGACTTATGCAAATATTTTAAATATGCCCAAGTATATTGAGTAGACTAGTAGAGTCACCTTTTAATTCTCTTTCTCCCATTTGGTCCTCTTGACAGTCACATGGCAAGTTGCACTTGAAAATTCCTTCCATTTTAACAACAGTTTGCCATGTTATGCAATGTCTATGGAGATTCTCAATCATCCAAGTCATGGCTATCTCAAAATATTAATGCAATATCAGGAATTTTCAATTCAATTGTAGAGAATGCGAAGGATGTGTGTTTACACTAAAGATGGCATTTAATTTTGTTGTACGCGGTGCAATGACAATAAAGTAAACTAAACTAAATTAAACTAAAGTGCCTTTTTCTAAAAGGCAACTGGATTTTCTTGGTTTTTTCCTTTGAAAATGTTTCGCTTTTCAACCAAGAAGCTTTTTTCAGTCCTTCAGAACTGAAGAAGCTTCTTGGTTGAGAAGCAAAAAGTTTTCAAAGAAAATAAAACAAGGAAGTTCAGTTGCCTTTTGGAAAAAAAGCACCTTTGGGACATGTTATGTGATGGGATTTCTCCAAAAAACAGACAGGGCATGTAGAATTAATTGGGCATTGCTTTATTTCTTTACATACAGTATAATATTGAAGTTTGTGGAACTTGAATATAGATAGTCCTCAACTTGCAACCACAATTGAAATCAAAATTTCTATTGCTAAGCGAGACAATTGTTATGTAAACTTTGCCCCATTTTATGACCTTCCTTGCTACAGTGAAGTTGCTAAATGAATCACTGCAGTTGTTAAGCTAGTAACCCGGTTGTTAAGGGAATCTGGCTTTCCCATTGATTTTGCTTGTCAAAAGGAGATCACATGACCCCAGGACACTGCAACCGTCATAACTATGAACCAGTTGCCAGGCATCTGAATTTTGATCACGGGGATGCTGCAATGGTCGTAAGCAGGGCTTTTCTTCTCCGAAGAAAGGTGCCGGAACGCACCCCCGTCATCACGCTAAAAAAACCCGGAAATGATAGCGCGCAATTGGTCGAGACGGACCACGTGACCGGGACTCTGAAAAGGTCCCGGAACACAGTTCTGCTGAGTTCTGGCGGAAAAAAAGCCTGGCCTTAAAGGAACCTTTTACCTGGTGGCTTAGCCCAAGATGGTGGATTTTCTTCTGGAGTCCCAAAGATGGAAGATGCCATCTTATTCCTTTTTCCTCCTTGCTGGTCTTTTGGCAAATCAAATCCTATGCTGAAATTAGAACCACCACCTGGGGGCCGAAGAACCCTAGAAAAATAAAATAAAGCATTTTAGTTATATTAAGAAACCATACTACCAGGGAGAACTTACTTATATATAGCAATAGCACAGACTTATATACTGCTTTATAGTGCTTTTTGAAGTCCTCTCTAAGCGGTTTATTGTCCCCACAATCTGGGTCCTCATTTTTCCCACCTCGGAAGGATGGAAGGCTGAGTCAACCTTGAGCCTGGTGAGATTTGATCTGCCAAATTGCCGGCAGCTGACTGTAAGCAGAAGTAGCCTGCAATTACTGCACTCCATCCTCTGCGCCACCAACGCTCATATATTACAAAATATAGTGTATTCATTTACCACTCATTTTAAGCTTAGATAGCTTCTCAATGTATTAGAAAGATATGGCCAGGAACCATAAATTCCATTTTGCTCCAACCAAATGACTGAAATACTGATGTATTTCATAGGAAGGAAAGAGATAAGGGCCTATTTCCTTAATTTCTTTCAGAGAAAACTGAAAAAACAAAAATCAGTAAATAAATTTTCCCATGTGAATTACTGTTTAAAATATATGGTTAAAAAAGACTAAGGAGAAAGAACTAATGAAAAGGGAGAAACAGATTGCTGCTGGTCCCTGATCCAGCAGGGTGAGCTGGATGGACAAATGGACCAGGTGCAGAGGGCAGCTTCCTACATGTTTTGTGAAGCATTGAGCTACAAGGTAATTCCAACAAACACAGGACTAAGCAGACATTTACCTACATTGATAATTATTTTCAGATTATATGATAAGCCAATATCCCATAGATAAGGCTTGGCTAAAAACAAAGACGTGTTCCCAGAATTATTTATGTTGTGAAGCTTACTAGACAACTTACAAAGAAGAGACAATGAATCCCAGACATCTCCTTGGTATTTAGTAGACAGTCGATATCATTTTACATCTTAATTTTTTCCCCCTTTAAACACAGAAGTTGGCATGATGTAAAGCAAAGCTCTACGTCTAGTACCAAAATTATGTCCAGGAATGCCTTTGGGCCCGACAATGGCTTTAGTGGATGATGGATACCATCTTGGGAGATAGGGCTCATGCAACTTCTGAAATGTGGATGTTTGTGAGTGGACATGCCTATTATGTGAGTCTTTTTGTGAATAGCCAATGATAGCCATTTTGTGAATTCACCTCCACATGCTTTCAACATTCTAGATGCATGCACCAGCATTTTATATTCACTTTTAGCAGCAATCTCCAACCATTCAGATGACAACAATATCCAATTCCTTCTTGCAGATGAGTCTGTTTATACAATCACAAAGTTTTTAATTTTAAGACTATAGCATGGGATCCACAGAAAAAAATAAACTGAATCCCTACATTGGGGATGGGGTGGCCTCCTTGATGCCTATAAGACTTCCTTCTCTCCAATTCCCATGTCGTTCAGAACATTATATCTCTGAGATCATACAATCATAGTACCCTGTATCATTACGGCAATAAGTATGTTCCAATGCTTTTTTTTCACTACATAGGTTGTAGTCTATAGTAAGGCTCAAGCATGTGTATATGCTGCAAACAGCTGCTTTTAGACTCAATATCACCATGGGTTTTTTGTAATTAATTTTTTAATCATAAGAATCTTTTTAAAATCATTTAATATTTTTTTGAGCACAAAAGAAAGACAGGCAAACTGGAGTAGTCATTTTCAATATGGTAGCATTTAAGCCAAGTAATAAAAAGCACGATAGCAACCATAAATCTTTTGGATTGATCGTTTGCTGCACTATTACAAACCAAGCTTATTCTTACATTTAAAATAAGATCTGGGCTAAATATTAAAATTCTGGGCCATCTTAGCCGATAAGCAGATTGTGTACAAGTGGTGGAGTTCTACAGAAAGAAAACCAAAAAGCAGCAGGTTCTATACAGGTAGTCCTTGACTTATAACCACAATTGAGCCCAAAGTTTCCATTGCTAAGCAAGAAAGTTGTTAAGTGGATCTTGCTCCATTTTATGATCTTTCTTGCCACACTTGTTAAGTGAACCACTGCAGTTTTAAGTTAGTAACACAAGTTAAGTGACTTTGTCAGATCGCAAAAGGTAATCACATGGCTCCAGGACATCGAAACTGTCATAACTACAAACCAGTTGCCAAGCCGTTGATCATGTGACTATGGGGATGCTGCAACAGTCATGTGAAAAACTCACTTTTTCAGTGTCATTGTAACTTCAATTGGTCACTAAAATGGCCGTAGGTCAAAGATCATGTGTATATGAATCCAGGTTTCCATTACCATTTGCATCAATACATTGAAAAAAATGTCATATGTGTACAGTTGATGGAAGTACACGTTCTTTATTAGTGAAAATTGTGGCACGCTGAGAGCTTCAAAATACAGAAATCTCAAGATTCAACCCTTTTTTTACTGTAAAACTTTTCATGCTGAAGTAGAACTGGCTGGATACAATCAGAAGATATATATGGAACAGGAAGGCTATTCCTTATGCTCTATTCCCCTAGAGGTAAAAATACAAACTTGGTATACTGTAAGTTGTAAAAAGGTTGTCAATTATATATTTTAGTAGATGTGATTAGCTTAATAATGATCACCAGACTCAGAAAGCATTTATAGGCTGAATTTTACTAAATAACAATTCAGTCATGGAAATGTTTCCACAAAACTTTCTACTTTACGGCATTAATTATATGAGTGGAATGTAATGATGTTTCTATTAGCAGAAAGAGATCTTAATCAGAGAGCAAAGAGTGGACAATTCTCACCCTATACAGTTGTAGATATATGATAAAATTGGATTTTATCATATATCTACAATTGATGTGTGTGCCTATTTGCTCACATTATGTCATATCATGAAAATGTAGGAAAGCGTGGTAGGAATAAAATATTTTCTGGCTTTATTGCCTAGAGCTGTTTTCATCCTATTTGTCACCCAATTTCTTTTCACCCAATTATTGCTTCACTTAACTCCAATATGATAGCAGCACTATAGATAAGAGGCCTATCATTCTTCGAAAACCAAGTAGCACCACAAACATTTGAACACACAATTTACAAGATCCCATTTATGAGAAATTTATTACAATTTTCTAGGTTTATTTCAATGCAATCTTAATAACAAACATATTGGGGTATGCTTGGCATCACATAATAGCTTGATTCACTATCCAAAAGACCTAAAAACAGATGCTTCAGATTTGTGGCAGTGTCCGAAGACTGCAGACTTTGGAAAAAGTGCAAAATGAGAAACTATGATGATTAAGGGTCTGGAGACAAAAACATATGAAGAACAGTTGCAGGAATTGGGTATGGCCAGTCTAGAGAAAAGAAAGACTAGGGGTGACATGACAGCAGTATTCCAGTATTTGAGGGCCTGCCACAAAGAAGAGGGGGTCAACTTATTTTCTAAAGCACCAGAAGACAAGAAACAATAGATGCAAACTAATCAAGGAAAGAAGCAACCTGGAATTAAGGAGGAACTTCCTAACAGGATAATTAACCAGTGGAACAGCTTGTGTTCAGAAGTTGTAGGCGCTTCATCACTGGAGGTTTAAAAAAAAGACTGGACAGCCACCTGTCTGAAATGATATAGGGTCTCCTGCATGAGCAGGGGGTTGGACTAAGAAGACCTCCAAGGTTTCTTCCAACTCTATTTGTCATTGAACATGGGCATCCCTACCAATACATATGGAAATTTGCACAAGCATTCCTCCCTATTCAGGAATCCGTATGGGAAAGTCTCTAATATCTAGCTATCCCCTAGACTTCAATCCTCACCATTTCTGACTACCCTCCATGTCAATTATAATTGTTACTACTCCACATCATCATCTGGACAAAGGGCTTTTCACCTTTGCAATATAATTATGGCCTTTGGGACAGTATAATAACAGGGGAAGCCAATTTCAAGGCAATTCTTTATGAAAACTTGATGTGATATTTCTTCAGGCTAGAGCCACTTGGTATAATTTCGGTTACTACTATATCCATTATTCTTTGTTGCACACTACTACAACAGGGGAACTCAAACATATTTCAACCTTTCTTTGTTCCAGAACAAGTCATTCATTGGCTAACTAAAAAACAAAAAAAGCCACAAATTGAAACATTCGTCCAACTCTCCCACAATCCTAAGGGCAACCATTGCAACATGCACACTGTAGCAAGTTCATGCTGCAGTAAGAGATTACAAATAAACATCACTGGGGCCCCGGTTGTATTTCAACTCCAATCTTTTAGAGAAATAATACACAATAAGCTTAGTAAACCCCGCCCCCCACCCTTTACTCTTACTAACCGGCCTTGCTTGAAGTACCTACCCCTGATCTGACTGGCAGAAGTTGGCCCGGAGGAGGAAGCAGCTTTTCAAAGATTGATTGGAAGTTACTGACCTAATCCCGGCCCCGAAGGCTTGAGTTAACAGGTAGAGAGAGGCAGCAGCGATAGATGCAAGACAAAAGAAGTGTGGCTAGCCCCACCCAGCGAGAAGAACCACTTAGTAAGGGAAGCCTAGCCAGACTAAGACATTGAACAGCAAGACAAAAAAAGATAAGCCGATAACCGTACCGGGGCTGAGAGAGAGAGAGAGAGAGAGAGAGGAGGGCTGAAAGCCTCTAATTCAACTACCAGGAGTAAGAATCTCCCTTTGTTCCGACCAGAACCGAAGGGCGCTCCGTGCTAAGGAACGTCGCCTAGACTTGCCAGCACGCCCCCAGCATCCCGCAGCCGTGTCGCTAAGCGGAAGGAAAGCCAGAAAGATACCCTTCCCGAGCCCTCAAGAGCAGGCGGCGGAAAAGGCGAAGTCCGCTACAGGTTTCTTTCTTCCCACATCAGGCCCCGCTCCCGACTACCGAAACCTACAAAGGGGCGAGAAAGCCACCGAATCGGCGGAGTCCCAAGGCCTAGGCGGAAGCGGGGCGCAGCTGACATCTCGCCCGCCTGTCTGCCTGGCTTCCAGACGGATAACAAGGAAGGGGAGGCTGCTCTCGTCTCGCCGACTCAACAGATGGAGGCGCCGGGCGTGTGCCGGCAAGGCGGGAGCGCCGGTGTGACAATAGCACCCCCCACCCCCGGCCTTTCGTCTCCTCTCCGGCGCGGCCAAGGGAGAAGGGCCGGCGGAGGGAAGTGTTATCCCGCAGGCCCCCGATCCCAAGGAAGGGAGCCCTTCCCTCCAGGAGAAGAAATCCCACCCAGGGTTGGCGGGAGGGGTCGGGGGGATTTCTTCTCCGCGTCTCTCCCGGCGCCGAGCCGGGAATCTCCGGAGCCAGCATGGCGCGCCTCCCCGAAACCCAGGGCGTTTCGCCGCACGGTCCTTTCCCGGAGAAACCGGGGAATCTCGGGCGAAGGCAGCCCCGCGTCAACCCCAGAGGCAGGAACAGTGAACGAACAAGCAACTTCTTGCGGACAAGACACTTTCCCACCCACGAACCTGGAGCTACTTCGGCCACTGGGGTCCATCCCCGTGTAAGTAGTGGTGGTGGTCATGATGGGGAAGAACTTGGGAGGAAACCGCCCGGGTGCGAGGCCAGCGGAAGATGATATTTCCGCGCTCAGCTCCTGCCGGCTACAACTGCAGTAGCCACTCGGCGCTGGCAGCTTCTTTTATAGGCTTCGTTCCTTCGCTCGCTTCATTGGATAGTTCAAACGCCCTGTCCTGACGTGATTAAGGGAGCCTCGTGCCAGTCCGGACGTTGCCCCGCCTTCGAGCCCAGCAACATTTACTCGCCAACGTCGTTGGAAGTCGATTCGTCGAGAGCTGCTGTTCCTTCGTGTCCATTGGTCACTGCTCCCTGTCCCGCTTCTTGGCATGCGATTTAACGACGAGGCTGTCATTTAAATAAAACTGGGTTAGCATTGGCTAGACTGCACATGAGGCAGCAACAACTTCCTTAGCCTTTCTTTATGGAGTAGCAGTTGGAGGAGATCCGGTCAAAGGGAGTGGCATAGCTCAGCTAGACCCGGCCGGCGAGGGATCTTCTTGGGATGCGGGTGGAATCAAATGAAAATTAACGCCAGTGCAGTAAAATACGAAATGTATCACAAAATATATATCATGTAACATACCTCTACCAAATCGCTGCTTTAGCAGGGCACCTCAAACCATTATTTTCTAGAGAATGATGCCCTCAGCCCCACATTTAACTATGGAATATATACTACTCATGAACGGGGAAAATGCACAATATCTCGTATTCATGTGGATCAATCTGGATGCGATATGGAGAAAAAACCCTAGGTAGATGGCAGGAGACCCATGAAACAAAAGCAATTTTTCAGAAAGGTTAGAAATGACACTTTCTACCAGAGAAAACTTCTCATTCTACATATGAAGCTGTTTTACAAGTCTCTTTTTTTTAATGAGACTGTTTTAAAAAAACATGTTTAAATGTTTTAAGTATGCATTCTACTAGTTGCCCCATAATCCCCATATTTACCAGGAAGTAATTCTCAATGACTTCAGCAGAACTTCTGATTATAAATGTGCATACCTGCAATATTATTGTGCCTGAGCAGTTATCCAAATACTTGTATCTTGCTGAAGAAGAGATTAATTTTTCTACATTTTTTACTTGAAAATGTACATATACAAACATGTTATGTATGCTCTATACACCAGAGAAGTGATGAGTGTTTGAACAGAAAAGCATCATAGAAATATGTCTATGAATAATAAAACAATATATTAACTGAAAAGAAATGCATTACTTTACTACTTCAAAGTCCTGTTATTCCATGTTCTACCACCACACTCAGTGAAACTGAACAATTAATAAACTGTTACATGAATGATGGTCTCAAGCTTAGTATCTCTAATAAAAAGTGTTCAGTGAAATTGATTGCAAAAAAAGGCAAAGATATTAGATACAATAAAAATCTCCACATTCATGGAGTATCTTTACTATATTTTTTGTTGCCCTTTTGGGTTAATTTCTATTTACAAGAATCATAAAGGTGGGGAGGGAAAGTGTTGATAGACAAAAAAGTCATGGTTTTCATGTTAAACAGTAATCTTTACAAGTTACAATAGCCAGATCCACAGAAAGATGCAAAGAAACCACATTATGGCAAAAGATGAATTCAGTGATACAATCATCTTGAATCATGGATGTTTCCATAAAGAAGAAATCACTGAAATTGCTTATTATATTCTACATTCCTTGAATGTTCATTTTTTTCCATATACCATATCTTGAGGTAATTACACTTTGGCATTCTGGACCTTGCAACATGATTGCAACTTGGTATTTTTGCAACATACAATCCCCACATTATAATTTATTCTTTTCCTTCTGTGCTCAAGAGAAGAGAACTGAAAACTCAGCAGTGCAGGTGCTTGGTTGCAAATTATAAACATAATAAAAGTCACTTTATTAATTATCCAGCATGTACTTTACTTTGAAGTTATGTTGCATAAACTAATATATTTCTGAAACTTGGTAGAACAGATACTGACAATAGATACTTAAGATTATAAACAGTATGAATTCGCTTCCAAGTTCTGAAAACCTGGACTGCACACACGCAGAGTAGGATATGCAGCACCATTTTTGGAACAAAAATATTATTTTATTATTATATTGCAACAAGGAAAGTACACAATTTCATAATGTAGCCATTGCCTCTTATTTGAAGCAATTCAGTAAACTCCTTAAGACTGAGGTATTTTTAAAATATACTGAATGAATTCCTAGATCCCACCAGGAAAATTTAGAAAATTGGTAAGATTAAACTATCTCCTCAAATTCTGAAATTGTGTTACAGAAGTTAACAATTGATGTATATTAGAGGGCATTACCATACATCATGGGGAAGGGTTGTAAAAAATTTATTTTGTAGATTATGTGTTCCAAATACAATCATGGCATTATGTATCTAGCCCAACAGTTTCTTGTTTAAAAGTATAATAGAAGCAGGGCACATATAATCTGATGTCTAACTAACATATTATAGAAGATTGCTCTAAACTATTGACTAAATGGTATGTCTCATCTCTGTGACCTCGGAAATGTACTTATGGAAGTCCCTCCAAACCAAAAGGAACAAAGCAATTTAACCATAAAGTGCAGCAGATTTGCACCATGAGTAAGGGACTTCTGGCAGCTTTCAAACTCTCAGATATTAACATAAAATAAATGGGCCTTTCACATTACCGCTAGAGTTCTAGACTAGTACTGGACCTACATTACTAATTCTAAGCTTGACAAAAAACAATAATAGCCCAATTAGGTATTTAAAAAACACATCCCAATAGATGTGAAGTAATGCTATACATTTAATGAGAAATATAATGCATAACATAGCCAAGAACTGAGAATTTTCAAATGTATCTTTTTATCCTATTATTAATATAGCAATTTTACTTCACCAATAGTTAACCAAGTTCCTCTACTATAACAAATAGTATTTGTTTTCCACATTGCTTTCTATTATGATATCTGAAAGATATTTGAATGTGCCAAACTAGGTAAGATATATATTGATTTTTACAGTTCTATATTGCCGGTTTAAAAACTTAAGAAAAGTTACCTCAAATATTTCTATTACTATTTCCCTTTAGTCTCTTAAGATTATTAGCTCCATCTACAACCTCAATACCTTATGCCTCTCTCATCCCAATATTAAAACAAGCAGGGATAGGATTTCCATTTGCACTCCCTTTCTTCGGTCCTCAAAAGTCTTATGCATCAGCTAATCACGTAGCTTATCTGTACATGAGCACAAGAATCTGTCTGCAGATCAGTTGCACTGGGCATCTTGTCTTCCCAAATAACTGCCCAATTTTACATTTACAAAGGAAGAACCTGTTGCTTTCTATCCCAAACTTTCTACTAAAAAAGAAGCATAGCACTTCAACCTATCAATTTACCTTAGAATTCTCATTTCTTGCCATGATTTTCACTGCAAGAAGTGATATTTACTGTGCCCTTCTCATCTAGTCAGCCTCCCTGTAACTGGTAATTTAAAACTTGTCTGGACTGTCAGCAGAAATATAAAACTAAAATTAAAATCTGATGAAACAGCAAGAAAGTTTCTATCTCTTTTTACCAGGTGATTGGTTCTAGGCTGAGCATGATTGCAGCACAGAAAAATAAGCTGTTTTATTTTAAACAAGAAGTTTATTTAAACAACAAGACGGAAGGGAAAACTATCCAAGATCAAACTTTTGTTTTAGAGTAATTTACCCCTACTTAAAGACAGATTGCTCTACATGTAACAGCTACGTACAAAAAAGTTATAAAATTGTCCTTGGTTGTACAACGATAAAAGAAAAACAATGAAATTGTCCAATCAAACAAAGTATGTAAGGTTTTTTTGTTTTTTCCAACAATGAGAGCAAAAATAACTTACTGGAATATAAAGATAAAAGTTAGAGGAGCATGCCACTAGTGGAGAAATGGGATGTTTTCACAGACCAGATTGTTTTTACCACCCTTTCTCCATATGATGTTGATCAAAACATACAATTGGCTATTTAGTTAAAAAAAATATGCATGTCTGTGCACATACACCAGTTACTTTATGTACAATAGAAGGAATAAGAAAAGAAATCAGAGAAGAGAGAAAGCTATAATGCAGTAGTCAAGATGTGGCTGAATCAGGTCTCTTTTTTTTCTAACTGTGAATATGTTGCCTGTGGGAAAGGAAGTTTGGTTCTTTCTTTTAGTTCATGCCTCCTGTCTGCTGCTGGAACACATCAATTGTATCTTCATCCTCCATTTCCAACTGTATTGGGAAAAATATATAAGTCAGTTCAAAGTATGATAAGTGATATAATCATGTTATCACATGACAAGTGAAGTAAGTGACGTAAGTATAACAAGTTTTCTTTAGTTCTTCATAAACTCCCAAGAGTATAAAAACAAAAAAAAGTGTAACTAGAGATCAACTTGTAGTTGGATTGCTAAGTAATGCAAATCTAATACTCTTTT
>JAOYMU010000098.1:46191482-46202952 GCA_025802295.1 Psammodynastes pulverulentus
AAAAGCACCTTTGGGACATTTTGAAAGGGAATTTTTAAAGATAGCAACATTGATCTTTAAAGAATTAAACGATCAATGTAGTATTTGTTGGAAAGCTATAACTATGCATTGAAGTTTAGTGCACTGGTTGCCAACACCATTTTTAATTAAGCTAAGAATTAAGTTATTATTCTAATATATTTAATGTACACAATTCTCAAACACAGCCTATAAATGTTATGTTCTTTAACAAGGGAAGCACATAAAAAACTAGCCCAGTTTTTGTTTTTAACCAAATGCTTTATATTACTACCTCTTGAAATAAGCCTAATTTATTAATTCTGGTAAGATTTAAGATTGAGAATAAGTTAAACGTTGTAACAAGATTCAAATAAAGCCGGAACACTTTCTACTGGGTGATTCGTAAACCCTGAAGCTTTCCTTAGACAAAGCACCCTGAAAATTAAGGAACCAATCCCAAATAATTGGACTAGCATAAAAGAAATTTGCAAACAGTCTTTATGCAAAAATGTTTTACATTCCTTAAAAAAACAACAACACTTTTCTAGCAAACTGCAACGCTACCCCCACGGGAAAGGGGAAGATACACTGTCATTTCAGTTTAAAAGGTACCGTTTAACGTTAAGTACAGCCCTTCTTTAAGACCAGATTGTGCAGAGAACTTCAAGAAGCACCCCGTGCCTCGGTAGATCGCTGACTGTGACCCTGTTTATGTCTCTATTCACAGCAGGCAGAACTCTACAGCAAGAAATCTGATGGCTTTCCTCCAATGGACCTAAAATCCCCACTCCCACCCCCGCAGACAGGCATCCAGCCTCTCCTGTGCGGAAACACCACTCGCTCCCACGGCGGAGCACTTCTCCCATCTCCCAGAAAACACGCACCAACCCAGCCCGCCGCCCCGATCTCGCCTCCCTAACGCACCACACACACTGCGACGCACAAAGCAAACCTCATAAATCCCGTCTCCTTCGGAAAAGACTCCTCTCTCCCACCTCCTTCAGCCACAAAGCCTTTTTCTCCCAGATCTTCCGCCAGTCCCAGAGAGAGCGCTCTCCGAAACCATCAACAATTTTGGCGCCTCCAAAGTCGTATTTGAAACGAGGAGGAGGAGGAAGAGGAGGAGGAGGAGGAGGAGAAGCTGATCATCGGTTATCGCTGGCATAGAAGGAGGAGGGGGGGGGGAGTTGGAGGAGGGATTACCTGTTACTGGACGGCTCACGAAGCGCGTAGAGCGGCTGCGAAAGCAGCAAAACACAAAGAGGCCTACACGTTCCCAGTCCACAAGCTGCTAGACGGCGCCCGGCACAAGAGGGACTAGCGCCTATCTTCCTTTCTTTTTTGAAGGAAGGCGTGGGAAGGGAGAGATCGTATCCCAACGAAAGGCGACGCAGCCTCACGGCTTCGCAAAGTCAAGAGCGCTTCCCGATTCCCACAAGGGGGAAAGGAGGAACCCTTATTTTCCCGAAAGAGCGCCCTTATTCCGCCCCCGCCCTCCGGAAAGAGCCCAGGCCGAGACGGGGAGGAGGGGGGGAGGGGAGGAAAATGGCGCGCAAGACCCGGCGCGGCAGAGCCTGCGCTGCGCTCTCCCCCCTCTCCTCCTCCTCCTCTTCCCTCCCCCTCCTTCCCTGTGCCGGCCCGCAGCCCTTTTAACTCTCTCTCTCCCTAGCTCGTTCGCTCACCTTGGGCTTCTCGTCAGCCATGGCGAGTCGGCGGGGTCCGCTCCGCTCCAAGCACCTCAGAGCAAGTGGGGAGACGGAAAGATGAAAAAGCGACCGCAACGGCCGAGACAGAAAGACTGGGGGAGGGGGCGAATGAACGCGCACGCAATGCCGCGGGGTCGCGCCTTGGCTTGCGAGAGCGCGCACGCTCTGCTTTCCCCTCCCCCTTAAGCCGCTTCCCCATTGGGCTTCGGCTTACGAGAGCGCGCAGCTCGGTTACATAACTCAGAAGAGAATGGCGGAGCGAGGATAAAGCCGGAGTGCGTGCGCGCACCCAGGGGCATCGTCCGCGCCCCTGTTTAACGTGCGCGCACCCTGCGGGGCGCAGGGAGCTTTACTCTCGCTCGCGAAGAGGGCATTGTCTTTTCAAAATGGCCGCCGGGCCTGTGAGGTTGGAGAAGTCACCCTTATGGTCTTCTAAATAACTTTGCGTTATTTGTAAATTACAGATTGCAGATAATGTGTTTACCTTGTAATTGCTTTTAATTGGTTAATGGACTAAGTTTATTTATTCTCAGTCTCCGTTTTATGTCCCCCATTTGAAATCACAAAAGTTAACTACTGACTCCCAAGTAACACAAGGTATAGTTACCGACTCACATAGCCTAGTTTTGTTGCACCAATTTATGTCCCATTATAACACACTATGTGAATAATAAACTTGTCAGGTCATACTATTTAACCTGTAATGCTACAAAAATACATGTTATTTAGCATATGGCATATCACATAAAGGATAAGCAATATATATTAACATTTCACCTAGATTAGTAAAACACAATAAAATACAAATGTTAAAAAGACCTGTGTTCAAGTACCAATATCTAGGCCATCTAACGATTGAAGTGCAACATTTATATGAAAAAAATCAGATGCTGGACTGGTATATGCCCTCAGCTTACATCCAGTCGTGATGTGATCTAGTTTGATGTGGGACTCCACAAGTCACACTGAAGGGAAGATACTAAGCCCCATTTATACAGTGAGTCCCAGTAGATGTTGTATGAAGTGCAAATCCTATTCAGGATTGTCCATTGCTGATGTGGTAGTTCAAAGCCTGGCACATTTTTTGTGGGGTCATTTATGTCTTCCTATGTCTGGGCGTTCAGTGACCCATTGGCTTTCCATTGGGAATCTATGTTAGTTATTGGGCAGATATTGTGTCTGGATTTGAGTCTGACTGATAAATGAGGAATGTTGGCATTCATCTGTAGGAGTGAGTTCATCATTTTTCTCTATTCTCTCACTAATGCATCTTGCCTTTGTAAAGCTGGCAGTGCTATATGGCTCAGAACAGGCAGCCAGCAAGTCGGAGTGGTTTTAATACATCCACTTATAATCTTCATAATGTTGTTGAGACTGTTTGATAACTTAACTAGTATGGCAGTTGTTAAGCCATACAGGGGCACAATATTATGCTGCATAGTAGACCAACTCTAGTGCTAATCTCCTGAGGCTGGCAGCTGAAGCTCCCCATTTAGTTCCACATAATTTCTGGAGTATGTTTTTCCTAGTATTGATTTTTGCCACCGTATCCTCTAGATCAGGGGTGTCAAACTCATGTCGTCATGGGAATATCATGTGACATATTGTGACGACTTTTCCCCTTCGCTAAACCGGGCATGGGTGTGGTCAGCGCATGATGCATCTGGCCCGCAGGCCACGAGTTTGATAGCCCTGCTCTAGGTGTATCTTAGAGGAGAGAGTCCAGTCCAATGTTACTCCAAGGTTCTTTGGATGAGGATTATAGAGGAGTAAATTGTTTAAGTAGACCTTCGAGACTTCATATGCTAGTTGTTAAGTGGCAGCACATAGGTACCATTTTACTGGTGCTAGGAGTAAGTCTCCAACCAATGAAGAATCTCCCCAGATTTTAAGATCTTTGGACAGGAGGCTGTCTAAACACACCTCCATGTGTTTTTCTTATACTGCTATGGCCAAATCTTCAGATAATCCAAATTTACATCCCCTTAAAACTAGGATATCGTGATACGTATAAATTGAACAGTGTAAGTGCCATAACAGAACCTTGGTGGGAGGCTGTTGTTTAATCTTACCTTATGTTGTGCTTATATTCCCCCAACATGCTAAACTTCACATTAACCACCTGTGCTTAAATTTGGATTGCTGTGTAAACTCAGCATATATGAACAACTTGCAGGATATCATGCAAATTCAGGAAATTAAATTGTATAAACCACAGCTTACTAAGGTAGGTCTTGATTTAGAATCATAACTGAGACCAGAATTTCTCTTGTTTAGCAAGGTGGTTAAGTGAATCATGGTTGTTAAGCAAATCACTGTAGTTGTTAAGTGAATCATGTGGTCTTTAAGTAAACCTGGCTTCCCCATTCACTTTACTTGTCAAAAGCCAGCTTGGAAGGTTGCAAATGGCAATTACATGATTCCAGGATGCTGCAACCATTGTAAATACATGCTGGTTGCCAAGTACCCAAATTTTGATCACATGACTATGGAGATGCTGCATCAGTTGTGTGAGGACCAGTTTTAAATCAGGTTTTTTAGTGCTGTTATAACTTTGAAAGTCAATAAATGAATGATTGTTGGGTAGTCAAGGACTACCTGTATACATATGTTGAGCAAACAGGCAGGATCTCATTGCTTCATAATCACATCTAAAAACTAAACAATTAAATTTTGATAGCGCTTGTTAAAGGAGATTTAAGAACATAATACCCTGTAAATAAAACAATCAATCTTGAAAACAATCAAAACAATAAAACAAAAACCCTGCAATGTAATCCTGCCCCTTGGCATGCCCCACAGAAGGCCCAGCCAACCTCCCTCCATATTTTCTATTCATACATTCTCACAGCCTCAGGAAAAAGCCATGTCTTCAGAGACTTCCAAAAGACTAAAGGATAGGGGCCTGTCGAATCTTGGACAGGCCTCCACCTTTCCACAAGATAGAAGGCAGAGGCAGCCATGGCAAAGGGACATTTCCAGGTACCATTATATGGCAAAGTCCCCGGGAGGGGACCTGGAACATGTCCACCCTATCTGGTCTAGTAGGACAGGTGTATATTCTAGGGAAATATAGTCCCGCAAATCATCAGGTTTCATGCTAAGTAGGCTTTAAAGATAATAACCAGCAACTTGAACTGTACCCAGAAAAAAACTGGGAGCCAGTGCAGCTCATAATAAAGGTGTAACATGGGCACCCAAAGCTGTGTCTGTTACTGCTTTCTGGATTAGTTTTACATTCTGAGTAGTCTTCAAGGGGGGTGGGGGCTGATATATTGCGTAATCCAGCTGGGGTGTGTGTATGACTAAAGTCTGAATGACTGTGAGCAAGGCCTCCCAAACAAGGGCACAATTGACACACAAGATGAATCTGGGCAAAGGATCCCTAGCCATGGCTGCCACTTCTAATCAAGTAGAGTCGTGAGTCCGAAAGGAGCTGCAAATTGCATACCAACCTGGCCAAGGGAACTGCAACTCTCCTCAGAGTCAGAGTTGAGAACTCACCCGACCCAGGAGGGTTCCAAAACCCAAAGCTACTCCATCTTGCCAGAGTTGAGCTGAAGTTAGTTCATCTCCATCCACACCCTGACAACTTCTAGGTCAGCCCTGCAACAGCATCATTTGCTTGGCCCAGGATGTATAACTGAGTATCACCAGCATACTGATGTCATCGGGTGACCCACCCATCATTGCTTTCATGTGGACCTTAAAGTGGAGAGGGGAAGATACCTCATCCCTGAGGCATCACAAGCTGTGGAGATAGGCGTGACCACCCATCACCCACCAGCTACAATTAACCATGGAGAAAGAACCACCAGAAAACCATGCTTTGCAGTTCATTCCAGAATGATATCATGGTTGATGGTATCAAAAGCTGCTGAGAAATTCAGAACAGGTATACCACCCCTATCCCAGACACTCCAAAAATCATCAGCAAGCATGACCAATGGCATCTTGGTGCTATAATCTGGCCTGAATCCCAATTGAGAAGGGTCCAGACAATCTGCTTTATCCAGGGCCCTCTGAAGCTACATGCCAACTACCCTCACAACAACCTTTCTCCAGAAGGGAAGATTGGAGACTGGGTGAGTTATCTACAATGGTTGGGTCCAAAGATGGCCTCTTGACACGGGTGTGTATGTGTACCATTTCTCCTTCACAGCAGAAGGGCAGCACATAAATCAATCAATAAAAGCAGGTGGTACTACCCCAATCCACAAAGAGGCATTAACTACCTCTTGGACTCTGCCATGTGCCACCTCTCAGGAGGCTTTAACCAACTTGTACCTGAGCAGTGTTTAAGCACGGTTAATTTCACCATCTTAGCCCAATTTTCTAAAATCAAATTCTCTGAACTTGAATTGCATCATCTGATGTACAAACTTAAGCAAGGATGTTTTATATCACGGGTGTCAAACTCGCCGCGTCATGTTGCCATCGTGATGTTTTGCGATGCTTTTCCCATTCGCAGAGCTGGGGTGGGCATGGACTGCATGTGACGCATCCAGCCCACAGGCCGCCAGTTTGACACTGTTTTATATGGTTGTACTTGCAAGTTGTACTTGCTAAAAAATTAACCAAGCAGATGTATTTGCTTTATTAAGGGAAAATAGATAAAAATGCAGATATTTGGTTTAGTTTTCAATTAATAGAACTCTACAAACTCTTAGAATCATGAAGAAGGGATACTGTAATCTCATTTATCAGACATTTAATTATTAAACTATTTAAGTACCTATTTGCAGTTTCATGTTAAAGACTTGGTTATACATTACATGTATCAGCAGCAGACCAAATCAATTCAGTACAGGATGAAGTTTTCTTCAGTTCCTTTGCAACTCCTTAAATATGCCACAAGTCATTTCCAAATAATATTTACAATGTATATACAACTTAAAACTATGCACAACATGTCAGCTAGAAGGCCACATAGGCTTTATGTGGCATGTGAAGGCTTGCTTTCTGAAAGTGAGTAGGGAAGAACCCATTTCATATATTGCTTTTAATTTTAAAAGGCAAATTAGATGTCTTAAGAATATGCAAGTTATATTGGCCTTTGACCCCTTAAAAGTGGCATATCAAAGCCTAACAAGCAAAAGAAAAAAAAGCTAATTTTTTTACCTTTTTGATGAATGAAAGATGCTGGTTACCCAATTTTTACAGGTCTTAGGATAGTATTATAGAAAAATCCAGCATAGGCTTTAAATTTTTTTCCTTATAATTATTGATTTGGTTTGCACGCTTACCTATGATTAACTTAACCATGGTTTACTTCATTTCCTGGCTTTGCAGAACTAATCAAACCATGCGAATCATACATCATTAACTACACCAGAAGCAAAAAAATTAATGAGTTACCTAACACCTCCCAGTTGTGCAGTGTGTATTATATCAGTAATTTGTAATTATCCTAATTATTGATGTCAATAATGATATGTTTAATTATTGTTTTATAAAGATGTTTACTGGAACTTCATTAATAAAAATTAGAAAAGAATGCCATGTGTTACTGGAAAGATTGTGATGGTTATAAAATATGAACATTGAATATAAGTATACATTTATATATTTCAGTGCAAAATAACACAAAATATAAAAACCACATACATAAAGGAAAAATGATAATTTCTGTTTTTATACTTGAACATTCTTGGATGGTACAGTACTGAATGTACAACTACGCCCAGAAATGTGTTCCTTTTTCACTCGTTGCGCCTTTAATGTCATCAATCTTAACAATGCAGACTGTGCTGTCATCCAACAGCTTCTGTTTTAACCCTCCATGCCCATTTTCACCGCACTTCGGAAGATCAAAGAAACATGTTAACCAAAATAAAAATGGCAAAAAGGGAAGAACAAAAGCACAGAAGCCATTGAGTATCTTTTGTATTTTGGAGATGCCAGTCCAGCTGCTACATCTTTGAAGTAACTTTTTAGTTTCATTTCCACTTAACATGCAGTATTATAGGAAACTCAGCATTTTAGTTTGTATTTGTTCACCATTCTAGTTTGTATTTGTAAAACAAGCTTTATGTTTTGTATGTCATCGCATGAATCCAGACAATTAAGCTTGCTTACTTACAGTGGAGAAGCAAACTATGAATTATGTGATACATGAACTAACTTTGTGGTATACAGGTAGTCCTTGACCTACAATGGTTTGCTTAGTGACAATTTGAAGCTACAACACACTGAAAAAAGTGACTTATGACCGTTTTTCGTACTTATGACCCTTGCAGCATCCCCATGGTCACATGATCAAAATTTGGACACTTGGCAACTGGGTCATATTTGTGATGGTTGCAGTGGCTCAAGATCATATCACTTTTTGCAGCCTTCTGACAAGCAAAGTCAGTGGGAAACCCAGATTCACTTAACAACCATGTTACTATCTCAACAACTGCAGTAGTTAACAACTCTTGCAACAAAGGTTGTAGAATGCAGTAATTCACTTAACAAATGTCTCGCTTAGCAACATAAATGTTGGGCTCAATTGTCATAAGTCGAGGGCTACCTATACAGGTGTTTTATTTGTGATATACAGGTATTTTATGTGTGCATTCCATTTTTATCAAGCGGATGCAATCAACCACTTTTGAAAGTCCTTCGGAGTTACCAGGAATTTTATAGTATTTAGTTCATGTACAGACATATAGGCTATGTATAAATAAATGCACCACTTAAACATTCCAGGAGAAATTCAAATCTCTCTCTTTTTTAATTGAGTCCAATTCATTGTGACTATATGGATGCTTTTATGCAGGTTTTTTTTTTTTTTTTTGCCAAAACAGATGTGGTCTTCTCTGATTTAAAAAAATAAGCTTTGCAATGTAATCTACTTTCTTGGAAGTTAGTGGTTTCCCCTACAAGTGCTAAGAAGGCCACTCCTGCTGCTGAGCATAGAGGAGCTAGCTCTCCAGGGCATAAGTCTAATTTGTACTTCAAGCAGTATCATGTGGTTTGCTAGCTTTGAGTTAACAGAATGTATGAACCCAGCCAACCAAATTCAGCAAACCATGTCATAGCATGATTTGGAATGATCTCTCATTCCAAATATATTTTTTCCAAAGGCCAATACCTTAATTATCCCCAGCTGATAAATAAGGGAAACACCTCCCCCTTCAAATATTTGGGATGTCAATTGAATTCAATTAGCAAAATTAGTTTCCATAGCAACTTTCTAACCATCAATTTGCCTAACAAATAAATGTAGAGAATAGAGCTGCCCAACTGGTTTGACCACTTGACAGACCCTTTTCTTGGAGGAGACCTTAGAGCTTATCTAGTCCAAGTCCCTGTCTGCAGTAAGCATTCCTTCTTAGGAAATGGGTTGTTCTATGATGCCAGTTATGAGATACTGAGTTAAAATCTCAGCTTATATCTTACCATCATAGAATAAGGGGCTAATTACAATGAATAAATAGGGCAATGACAAACATGTTATATTAAATGAATAATACCATATATACACGTTTTCAAATAGACATTCTTATGCAATAGGATTTGTCGTTTTTCTTTGCCCTTCCACAATTCTTCACAAAACGTTATATACAGTAGTTAATCCTGAATACTCAGTTTAGATTGAAATACTGATAGTCTGCTACAGCAAGAACAGAACTTCGAAGATGAACACATAAGCAAAAATATTTTATGGGTTATGGCTGATTTGGTCAGATGCGTAGTGTATCTAAAAGATTATTTCATACAACTATGAATTAGAGACTGAGGACAATAATGATCAGAGGCAATGTAGCATAGAAAACAAAAACAAAAAGCCTATCAAACAATTCTCAAATATCCTAATGACCATCTTCTATAAACTAAACAATTCTCAAGCTTATCCCCAAATTTTGTATTTTTCTGAATGAGGAAGCTTTGAGTCAATGTTGATTTTTGGCAATTTCCTGGACAAGTCCCTGCAATTTTCTTAGCAAAGGTTTTTTCAGAAATGGTTTGCCATTGCCTCCTTTCCAGGGCTGAGAGAGACCGGCACAAGTCACCCAGCTGGTTTTGTTCTAAAGTGGGACTCATGATCTCCCAGTTTGTAGCCTGATGCCTTAACCACTAGTGCACCAAACTGGCTCTTATTTTCTCATACTTATTATTTGAAACTTTTAAATCTGCATAAACTTTGGAGCCACAGAAAAGATTCTAAGGATATTTTCAATAGCAAACTGGAGACATCTTCAAAGCACTCTGATCATTTCCTTCCATAAACCTATTCATGTCTTTAGAGACATAAAAAAAAACACTTTAGAAGAACTAGCTGGATAAATCTCAGAAGGGTTACAACTGTTGCCATTTTTCCTCTAACATCTATAAAATATTCAAACTAGAGCACTTCTCAATTTATTTAAATCGTAATACCGACTTCTAGTTTAGCCCATGTCTGGCATAACTATTGTGCACTGACCCATCCACTGAAGGTGTGTACCTCTCCCCACAATATGTTTTGTGATCACATAACCTCTTTTCAGAAGAAATAAGACATGCTAAACCTCATCTGCAGGATTATTAGAGCCCCTAAAATGTCTCCACAGCCCCTAATTTCTCCTCAAAGGAAATGGCAACCTATTCATTTGGTTGATATAATGATATTATTTTCTGTTTTCTTCAAAGGGTTATCTGGACTTCCTAGATACCTGAACATCATTATCCTCATGAAGCAATGATGCTGAACAAAGGATTACCCCCACCCACCCCCATTTTCACATGCAGACTTCTGATATATAGTATATATCTACTGCTTTTCACCCTTAGATGCACATAAGGTAAAGACATGTATCATAATTTGTCAAACATATATTTTGATTAAATGTCACTATTTGAAAAATATTGTCTAGAATGTGAAATTTGTAATTGCTACAAGTTAAAACTACAGCAAACTAAAGTTAACTGCTAACAGCTCAACTTCTATTACTATATACCAGAGTCTCACTGCATTCAACAGAGCTAACTTTATTGATACTGTGTAGGAACATTTCTCTCTGAAATAAAATGATCCACCTGACAAAAATGAGCAAAATGCTGCGTATCCAAAATGAACCTGTACATGTTTAGTCAGAGATGTTAGTTAATATAATAAAGTTTGTTCCTAATTACATCAGTAGTAAACCATATCTTTAATTTTTGAAGAAAATGACACTTAAGTACAATTTCAGGTTTGCTCAGAAATGAATATTACAGTATTATAAACCAAGGTGCTCATAATGAATCAGGGTATACAGTGAAACTCATTTTTCTGATGTGTTTATTTCAATTTGCCTGAGTTCTCCCAATCATGTACTTTTCACAGCGAATCATTATCTGAACAAAAGCTGAAGCAATTAAAACACAAGCACTCCAACAATAATCTACATTATTGGGCAGCAGGATACTTACAGGTCTATCATACAGACTCTGTTAACATTACTGCTGAATACCACCTCTGCATCACTTCCTAATTTGATATGAATTTAATTTATCCTTCCTGAGCCAGCTGAGATTGTCCCCTACTCTTTAAACACCAGAAGGAAAGATGTTCTTCAGGAAACGGAACAGGAAATCTTGCCAATTTTTATCAGACAATATATCATTAGAAAGCACGATAGATTGTCTGTAGACTGAACCAGCGCAACGCAAAAACTCTTTGCATGCAATTGAAATTCAAAATACCTCGGAAGAATGGCAGGTATAAAATATAATTAATTCCTAATATGCTTTACAGGCTGTCTAAAGTCAAAACTGATCAGGCTTTGCGGTCACGAATTCTTTCAATTTGCTTC
>JAOYMU010000098.1:46206431-46219811 GCA_025802295.1 Psammodynastes pulverulentus
GGGACAGCTGATTGACGCTGTCCCTTCACGGCAAACAGAGAAGAGGAACGGACGCTTCAAGGAAGCGTCGGCAAGGGACAACGTTGCCGCCGGAAGTGTTGTTTTGTTTGTTTAATATGCTCATGATATGAATAAATTAAAGCAAGATATTGGAGTAGATTAGCTGTTGGAACTGGTTTGAATTGAAGCTCCAATTTTCTCAGCTTTGAGCAAATGGTTGTCAGTGACCTCTTTTTGATATTCTTTCTTCTGCTAACTACATTCCTTTTTTAACATTTTCCATAACCCAAGCCCTTCTGTCTTTAAAAGGAAATAAATATTAAAAAAATAAAATGGTCACCTTATCACACAAGTGATTGTTAAAACATATGAAGCAAAAGGTTTACTAAAAAATAAATTTAAAATTTTAGTGCTTACGTGGTATTTGTGTTTATGATGCCCCTTTTCTTACTTTTTATTTCCATCCAGATTGTTTCTGCTGTCTTTGTTTTTTTTAACATATTTCTTGTATCATTATTTACTTTTAAATGTCTTTAACAATTTGTAAACTACTCGAGTCCCTGGGAGTTGGATAGCATATAAATTAGTAATAAAAGTGTGGTCTGCTGTATCCTGGAGGATGTAATAATGAAGGTCGCATTTTTAAAGTATTTGGATATTAAACCACCTGAGAATATGGGAGCTTGACTGTATTGACTTTACAATACAGTATAAAAACACTAAAAATATAAATATCAGTAAGAACATAGATATAATAACTATGACTATTCCCTAAAGGCCCTATAGAATTACTGCCTCTTTAACAGCCAACAATGAGGATACCAACTCTATTTATTATATTCTTCAAATTTTGCTTCGGCATATAATATCAATTTGCAATATATTTAGAATTCCAATTTTAAATAATAGTATTTACTGCACAATTAAAATAGAAACTTCTACATAATTTGTTTCAGAGGCTATAGAGAAGACTCCAGGTTGTCCTTTTGTCTATGTGGTACGCAAAGATCAAGATGTTTATTCTCAGACTTTGCGGAAGCTTTTCAATGAATCACACGGGATCTTTGTTGGACTCCAGAAGAATGAGAAAGAAAAGGCTGGAAAGTCAAGAACTGCACAGTAATTATCTAAAGTATTACTCAATTTTAAAAAGTCTCCAGTGCTTTCTGTATTTTGGTGCACAGAAGTGGTTAAGAGTGTGGGAATATTTTTGAATTTTCAATATTTTTCTATCAGTGTGACCTAAAGGTTGACCTGTTCTCCACACAAATCCTAAAATTAGATAAAGCAAACCCAATTAAACAAATGAGTCAAAAACATTATTGATTTATTTATTGAGGAAAATGATCCAAAGCTATATACTATTTGTGTGTGGCAAAAATACATGAAGCTTTCCTTCCAGTAATTGATATGCCCCTCTTAGGCAGCAATATGTTTCCAATAACTATAGATCAGGGGTGTCAACTCATGGCCCGCAGGCCGGGTGCGTCATGTGCTGGCCCCACCCCTGCTCGGTTTAGCGAAGGGGGAAAAAGTCCCAATATGTCATGTGATACCGCCGTGATGTGAGTTTGACACCCCTGCTGTAGATCATTCCTGCCTATTGAACTTGGAGGATTTTAAGTCCGATCACGTTTTAGGTCACATTTTTGCAGAAATATTGAAAATTCAAAAGAGTTCACAAACATTTAAGTCCTACTCTATGTAATTATTTGCTGGCATAAAAGAGAAACATTCATATGTTTCAGAATATAGGTAGCCTTTGACTTATGATGGCAATTAGGACTGGAATTGACATTGCTAAGCCATGTGGTCATAAAGCATAATTGTATCATTTTGTGACCGCAATCCCTGCAGTCCCAGTTACTGTCATTAACTGAATCCTACTCTCATTAGGCAAGGCAACTTCCTGCCAACTTCCCACAAACAAATCCCTGTGAGAGCCAGCAGAAAGTTGCAAAGCCCAGATGGTTTGCAAGTAGGGCGGGGCATTTAAGAGGCTGCTGCAAGGTGTAGGAGGGTGCAAGGGGTGTGTGAAGATGCAAAGCAGGTGAGCACCAGTTAGGGAGGGTGTGAGAGGATGGTGAGGCTTGGGAAGGGTGAGTAGGAGTGTGAAGGAGGTGCAGCAAGGGCTGGGACATGAAAGGTGCGGCAAGAGTTGGGGAGAGGATGTGAAAAATGGGAGGTACACCAGAGTATGAGGGAGGCAAGGCCTGGGAAGGGTGTGTGAGAGGTACAGCGACAGTTGGGGAGGATACTCACGGTGCACAAGTGTACAAGAGAAGCAGGCATGGCATGGGTCAGTGAGGGTGCAAAGGGCGTGCGATAGAAGCAAAGCTCAGCAAGGGTGCTCAAAGGTGCAGCGGAGGATAGGGAGGTCCATGGGGATGTGCAAGGAAGGCAGAGAGATCATTTGAGATGGTGTGCGTATGGCTGGTGCAGCATGGGTTCTAAGGATTTGAGGAGGATGTGTGAGTGAGGGAGACATACTCCAGTAACTTGCAACCTTTCCTCATTGAGTTTCTGGGGAAGCTGGCAGAGAAGTTTGCAAATGGTGATCACATAATTGGTGGAGCATTACAACCAGTTGTAAGCTCAAGCAGATTGCGAAGCACTCAGATTGCTATCATGTTGATGCTGTGGAGGCTGGAACTCTGAAGTCAGGTTGTAATCATCATTTGTTCAGCATCATTGCAATAGAACAGCCATACATTGAGGACTACCTGTACAGTTGTAGCAACTGATACCCACCCAAACCATTTGAATGATGCCATGGTGTCCTCTCCCAGTGTCTGGAAGCTGTTGGGATCTGATATTGTCGCTCATTTTTACTAAAGAACCTGGCATTTGTCAAGGACACGTGATGCTTAAAAACAAAATCAAATTATTCTTTTTCGGATAGATTGGTTGGAGTAAGCAAAAGCTATCGATCAGTTATAAGAGCCTGCATGGAAGATTCACATCAAATGGCTAGTAAGTTTTCTACTTGTTATTAAATGTAAGCGTCTGGAACTGAGTCTACAACAGACTGTTTTAAAAGAAATCAGAATGATTCATAGTCTGAATAGGTACTTGCAAAACTGCTTGTGAAGTTTAGCTGTAGATTTGGTTCCAAAAATGAACAGTCAACCAACCCACTAAGATTTATGTATTTGCTATGATAATTGCTTAGACATCTGATGAAAAGTTAGTGTTTTGAATGTAACTAGTAAAAAGGGAAAATGAACAATGTATAAATCTTTCTCCAGTGTATTGTAGACTTGAAATAAACAATGGTTTTGGTTTGGTGAAGCTGAATAGTAACAATGTATAAATATTGATTTCTGTATTTTTCTTTGATTTAGTATCTGCACGGGATCCTGCAATGCACATGCACTACAGTACTCAGGTAGCGTGTATATTTTAATTTTGATAGGGGATTGGAGAATAATTTACTACTAGTATTTTCCATTATTTTAGTTTCAATGCAACCCATTAAATTTATTTTAGAGTCCTGGTAAAGTATTTGCTATTTACAACAGCAGGCACAGTGCCACAAACATCTTAGATTTACATTGTGCTTGCTCAGCAACCTGTCGACTTCTTTACTTCTTAATTGTAGTTCTAAATTTATATCATCTCTCTTATTTTGTCCAACAATATTTAGGCCTTTTGTTCTGCATATCTATAGATTCCACTGATGTGTCTTTTATAATATCATCAACCAGTTTTGAAAATTGAATGTCCAGAATCTAACTATAAATGCTAATGTAACTTTGGATAGCTAATGAAATGTGTTTATATTCCAAAGATAATGGAGAAGTGCTAAAACATGGTAAAGGCTTAATTATTACCCAAATTGTTATTTTTCTGAATTCTGTCTCCAGATTATTTGCCCACTTATACATGTGCATGTATTTGCCAATCTGTGTTTACTCTTTTCAAAACGTTTCTGCTGTCCGGTGGAAATGAATATGCTTCTTGTAGGTGATTTTGGAGTGATGGCAGTGAAGTAAAAGGCTATATAATCCTTTCATACTGCTCCTATTCTTATTCCTGAAAATTACTTTCATTTGAAAAAGCAGCTGTTTTTCTTATAGATGTGTTTCTTCCATTGATTTTAACTCTAAACTAACCACCCAAACAATTTTTTGTTGGAAGAACAGGTATTATTCCTACAACTAACAGAATAAACAGTTGCTTTTAGCTAATCATAAATATGATCTTAAATTGTGAGTTATGTTCCATATGGGCAGATTGAAGCATGTTTTGCCTAGAATGCCATTTCAATGCTATTTCTATTTTCTTTTATTTAAACATTTTGTGGTCTTAAAAGATTTGTTAAAAAAGTTTTGGAAACAAAGAATATACCACAGGAAAAATTGATGTCATATTCTATTATTATGGTTTTACTATTACCGTATGGTAGGTGCCGTTTTTCAAGATTCATAGATTTGTATGCTCTCAGCTGAATCAATTTCTCACGTGAGGGAGATGGGAATTTTGCTTAATGCTGAATTTCTAAACCACTTCCAAAGAAGATAATCCCTCTTTTCTGCTCCAGGTTATGGAAAAATATAAATACATAGAAGTTCATACTCATCAGACTAAAACGTTTAAACGTTGAGCTTGAACATTCCGAGCCTGCTGTTGTTTTTGGAGGGTTGTGTGCTTTTGAGTCATTACTGAGTAATTACTGCAATTTTCTTGACAATATTATGGAAGTAATTTCCCATTGCCTCTTTTCTAAGGCTGAGTGGGTGACTCACCTGAGATGGGCTAGAACAGGGGTCTCCCAACCTTGGCAACTTTAAGACTTGCGGACTTCAATTCCCAGAGTTCCTCAGCCTGGTTTCCAACCCAGTGCCTTAACCATTACACATAAATGGCTCTTCAGCTAGTAAATAATAGGATCTAAAAGACTTATTTTAATACTATCCTATCTATTTGCAAGAAATTCAATTTAAGCAGTCTTCACTTTTTTGACTGTTATTTTTCATGTTAGGAAGAGTTCAAGGTTAAAGCTTTATAATGGAAATCTCTAGTAAATTGATGTTTATCGTTCTTAGGTCTCTATTTTGTCTGCAATGGAGTTGATCTGGAATCTGTGTGAAATCATGTTTATTGAAGCTGCTCCAGGTGAATGTTGAATTATAATGAAAACAAGATTACTGTTATGTTTTTCACATATTCTCTTAGAATTCATATGCTGCTTTTCTAATTATCATAATATCTTTCTGAGCTGGGGAAGAAATACCTCCCTGCCTTCACATTTCTTATATTGAAGAAAATGGCTTTTTCCTCTATTATTTAAGGACAAAATTATTGGCAACACTTGTAGGAAAAAGTTATTGCTGCTGACAGACCATACTGTTACTGGGATGAAGGCATGATTAATTTCTGATGCTTGCTTTTCGTTTTGGTTGCTGACCTACTGCAACAAAATAATTTGATTTGTACTGTGAGAATTGGAAGTTTACAATGTAGCACAAAAAGGATGCATGATGCATTGAGCTGATATTTGGCTGAGCCCAGGTTGCTGCAGCTCACAGGCCTGGTCTTCTGGGTCTGGTCCTTACCACTACAAACTGGGGAGCCCCCCCCCCCCCACCAGGGTGCAAGAGAGCAAGGAAGCGGGAGCAGCATTGCATCGTCCCAGGAGACTTTTGTCTTGAACTGCTTCCTGTCACACTCTGATTGAGCAGCTAGTTTCTAGGTGCCGTAGATTGTAATTGTCAGATAAATCAGTACGACATTTATCTGACATCCCACTGTATAATCGTAACTATATCTTCTTTATGATATGATATCCTCAGTATAGGAAGTAATATTTTGATGTTGCCTCCAGTGGACCAGTGCAAAGCATATAGAAATGGGATTGTATTTCTAAAAATAGTAAGATAGTTCTTTGGGCTCCTAGGCATGTATCTTTATTTTTTTTTTCAGCGGGTTTGGTGTTATGTCACCTGCTTGATTGGGTCCGTCTTCATGTGTGTGAAATAGACAACATGGTTTGCGAAGTTCTGAGGAGTGAGAAACCAGCGAAACATGAAAATTTCTGGAATGTGGTAAGGAATGTTTTTATCCAGGAAGCAGCAGTGTCTGACTGCTATGCTTCATTTTTGCTCAGAAAACTGTTTAATTGAATCCAATGGAAAGTGTAAGCTTTTATTTAACTTATTACACTGAATCAACAATGACAGAAAACCTACAGTGTTTGAGCCACCTAGAAATGTGAAGTAGTAGCTGTGGTTTGCAAAAAACTCTCACATCAAAATCAGTTTAAAAGTCTGACTGCAAGGCTGCCTTATGTAGCTTGGTAGTTACAATTTGTGCAAACCTAGAATGGAGCTTAAAGTATTACTGCTTAGCTCTGTGTAGTAACAATCTGTAGTTTTTTGGTAAACAGGAAAAATGACATTTCAGCCATCATATTTATTTCTGTTGGAACACTTTAAACCCGTTTTTATTTAAGTTGCAGTTTTATATCTTATGTGTCAGTGTGACCAGTCATGCATGGTTTGGATGTTAGTATTAATATGTAAAATCATTTTTATATTTTTCAGGTAACTGGTTATGTGCTTCAGGGTAGAATGGATGAGGCTCGGCAATTACTTTCTAAAGAAGCTAGTACCAATCCCACTTCAGTGCACATGTGCAAAGTTTTAGATGAGCTGATGAAGAAGATGCCTGTTCTCAGTGTATGTTTGTAGTTTTCTCTGTAATGTTACCTGGGTGATCTGTAATGATACAATAAAAATACATTTTCAAAAACATATAAAGCTTGCTGAATTCTGAGTCTGATCATAGGTTTGTACCCAGTTTTCAGTACTCTTGTTTGAGTGGTTGAAAGTCTCCAAGAGACCTCTTTCCATGTGGATTAGTTCATTTTTTTCATGCTACTATGAAGATAAGTGTCTTGCATCAGCCAAATAATGTTATAAAATCATTGACAGTGCATTAAAAAGAATGCTATTTCTGTAGATTGGCTGTACTCCTGAGCCAACATATTTGGAAAGAATTTCCATTTAAGTAGTGAAAATTAATTTCCTATAAGTTATACCTTATAGATAGATACTATCTATATTTAATATATATGCTATATATATATAGTATAACAGGAAATTAACTTTAGATAGATAGATAGATAGATAGATAGATAGATAGATAGATAGATAGATAGATAGATAGATAGATAGATAGATAGATACTTGTCACCAGTATGTTATCCTGCTCTACTGTAGAAATATCTATCACACCATGTATTCTTTCAAGTTCCAATTTAAATAACCCATTTCTTGGATAAACTTTATCTTTTATTCTGCACAAATCTCTTGAAACTCTTGATATTCTGCCTCCCATTGAATAAAACAAACACCAAAGCTGTTTTGTTTTTATGGAAAATTAGTAAGAGAAACACTGCAATAAGAATTTCAAAAACCTTTTCAATATGTATCCCTTTACAGCCTAGCAGTAACCAGACTTTGACAGAGATGGAGTTGAAATGGCAGCACTGGCATGAGGAATGTGAGAGGTTTCTGAAAGATGGAACATTTGCTTCTAATTCTCACATGGAAGACCTCTGTAAGGTGTGTATATGTATATAAGAATGAGGTTATCTGGTCATCAAGTGATGGGATTTGGAATATAAAGTCTTTATGTATGCAGTTTAGCTGTGGGCCAAGCAAGTTACCAAGCACCCAAATTTTGGTCATGTGATTCTGGGGGTGCTACAGACTGAAACTTCAAGGACCAGTTGTAACTGCCATTGGTTCACTGCAATAACTTTGAATGGTTGTTAAATGAGGACTACTTATAGTACAAATGCTTAGTAATCACATGAATTACATTTATTCAGCTGTTAGATAACAGAGGCATGGATGATCATCTTCAGGCTAATAAGGTCACAGTTGGTATACTACATATTAAAACCCTGAGCTGATGGAAGTGTTTTTTTAGGTCAAAACTGAATCCTTAAGGAGTTTTGTTCCTTTTTATAGATCCTACTTGGAGAGGAGAATGCTATTTTGGAAAAGAAAGAGCTAATGACAACCTGGTACCATTTCCTTGTGACCCGGCTATTATATTGTCATCCTACCGTGAAGCACGTGGAACTCCATCTTTATGCCCAGGTGACATATTCTTCCATTTGAGTACGGTTTGCCTCTGTCCTTTTGCCGTCCAATAGGAAGGCAAGTGATTATACCTTGTACAGGGGAAAGATGATGCCGCTTTCGGGGCCTGTTTGAGTAGTGCCTTTTTATGTAACAAAGAGAAGGTTGATAGTTTTGCACAACATTTACAAAGTAGCAAATCCTTGAAAACCTGCAGAATGTATTGGACTAAGTTCAGTCTTATCAAAACAAGACTACCAGAACATTGTATCAATAGGCTAGCTTTGATTTGGGAAATGCTAATACTGCTTTAACTTCCCCAGTGATTAAAAATAGCCAATTCCAATTAAAAAAACAGTTGAGTGTGCATTTTAAGTAATCTGTTCATTATTTTTAAGAAATCTTGGTGGTCTTTTACTGAGAGAGAACATATCTGGTATAGCTAGACACAACTTCAGTGTTTTACATCTTTGTGTGTTCCACAGTCCAGCCTGGACATGTTTCTGGGAGGAGAAAGCAGCCCGGAACCCTTAGACAGCATCTTACTGGCGGCTTTTGAATTTGATATCCACCAAGTGATTAAAGAATGCAGGTGATTTTTGTCGTCTTTTGTGTTTTGAATTCTTGATTTGTATATGATTGACGTCATGATTTGAAACAAAGCAACATACAAACCAAAAAGCCGGAAAGCTTTTAAAAATAAAAAGTGCAAAAGTATGCAGTGAACAAATAGGATTTTGCAGGTATAATAAAGTATGGATTGTTGTTTTTCTGAACATGTAAATGCATTTTATATCTTGTGTTATACTGCAATCCTAGATATCTTCTGATTTTGTACTTGCAGCATTGCCTTGAGCAACTGGTGGTTTGTAGCTCATCTGACAGACCTCTTGGACCATTGCAATCTACTCCAGTCCCATAATCTTTAGTAAGTTTCCCTTTCTGCTCATTATCGGCTCAGTTTTAAAACTGCTTTAATTTTAAATTCCTTTTTTAGAATAATTTATGTAATCCTTCAAACTGTCCATAGGGATTTCATATACAGTAGAACCGCTGGTCATGACCATAATTCGTTCCATAACTTTGGTCGCAACCTGATTTGGTCATGACCCAAACCTAATTTTGGAAATTTGGTGCTTACCAAAAAAAGAGCGCAGAAGGGGAAATCGGCCACACAAAAAAAATGTGAATTTTTTGGTCGGAACCAGATTTGGTTGTGGTCAGAAGCGTTCGTGACCAGAGGTTGTACTGTACATTATTGTGGTAATTCCTGAAAGAGAAGTGACAGTATTATTGCCATTTTACAGAAGCAATGCTGAAGTTGAGTGAATCTCATTTAATGCACGTGTGACTGAAATGAAGACAATTCTCCTATTTCTGATGATATTATTCCACTAATTTCTGTGGTAATTTTTTTTTAACTGGGGCTTTAAATATTTGATATTGAAAGAAATTACGTCAGAAATATTATATGTCAGTTAGAAAATGGATATACTATGTTATTCCTTAGCTTTGGTTCCAATATGCGTGAATACCTCCTGCTAGAATATGCTTCTGGGCTCTTTGCTCATCACAGGTAAGAGTTTTTGTTTATTTTTATACACACTCACACGTCTATAGACAGTATTGTGTTGTCAGTAATGAAAAGGCAAGGGAAGAACCATATGACTCACAAAGAGTCATAATAAGAGCAGGAGCCTACAATTCTAGTCTTTGGGAAAGTATCACAAGCACCTTTTATGTATCAGATTCCCTCTTCTGGGATTGGATATGGGCTCTGACTTCAAATAAAGAAAGCTGATATGTATGCTGGAAAATGTATTTTACCTTTCCCATGAAAAAGTGCCACAAAGTGGGATTGTGGATATCCTAAGTCTATTGGCTCCACTGCACTTCCAAATTGGCATAGAATCCTGTAAACCTGAGAGCAGGCAGTGATACATCCTCTCCCATTGATTTAAAAGGGAGGGAAATCTGTTAACAAATGGAGTGGAAGATAATAATAAAGAATATCTCATCTAGAAGAATAGCACCTGCTTGTTTTAAATGATGCATATGGTAAATCTGTAATGAATGCTAGGCTGTATTTAGTTTTCCCAAATGACCAAAATAAGAATAAAGGACATTTAATCTCTTATTCTAATTTACTAAAGGCTCCCTGCTGAATGAAATTGAAATAATATATTAACATTTCATATCACTTAAATATCAAAATGTTTTATGTACAAATGCTTTTTTTATTTACTAGTTATTTCTCTCCGGATTGAAGGTTTTCAGCTTTATTTGAATTCCTAATGTTTCATGCTTAAGGACAAGTTGATATCATCCTTAACAACCATCCAAAAGAAAATGGATTGTTATTTTTAGTGCTAATTAGAATCTCCCATTACTAAAGAATAGAGAAACGTATCTAATTCTAATTCTCAATTAGCTGGAATGATAAAACAATCAATTTCATTAAGTATCTGGTGTAAGTAAACATAATGGTTCTGATTCAGTAAATTAAGTCTAATCATCTCATTTGTTCAACATAATTTTATGTAGCTGAGGCATTGAGATTGTGGTTCCCCAGGAAAATATCCTGCAGCAACACAGATGAAATTTGAAACACTCTCCCACTTCCAGCCTACTGTTCAGTGATCACCATTTCTCTGATACTAGGGCTGGTTAAAAGAGGGTAAAGTGGCAATCTAAAATGGGTGGATCATGTTCCAGACCTTCACCATGTCCCCAGAATGAGTAAAATAAAAATATGTACCAACATTGGACAAAACAACAACTGCTGTCTGTAGTGCTGATGTCTGACTTCTCTGAATATTTCAGGGAAAGCAGTGTTATGAAGTTCATCATTTCTTTAACCAATATTAATATTAAATGATTTTTTTCACAAATGCTCAAGTAGTATATGCATATACTGTATATGTATCCCTTTTTCTCAAATCTTTTACATGTTATTCTCAGACTTGGGCTGTTTTTATTTAATCTGTTGAGTTAAAAAAGGAAAATTTGTTTGATTTGTTTAAACAAAATGTTCCTGCATTATATTGACTTAATTTCTCAATTTTAAAAGGCTTTTCCAACGAATTACTTACTTAGGCTTCTCTGAAAGCAGTTAGGTAGAGGGAGCTCTAAAGTGAATGTACAAAACTAACAGGAGATTCACTGTTTTAGTGTTTGTTGTGTAGGCTGGTGGCTGAAGCAGTTACTCTATGCAGAAGAGGCAATTCAATATTTATGGGTTCCATCTTTGCAGCTTATGGCAACTTGCAGTTGACTATTTTGACTATTGTCCAGAATATGGTAAAGCATACCTGGAGCATCATATTGAACGGATTTCCTTGGATACAGAGCGTAAAGCCCTGAAAGTGCTGAGGATTTGTGAACAGAGATCGATGACTGAACAAGGTGACTCTCTCTAAAACTTTTTTAAAAATGTAATCATTTCTAAAGAACCACTTACCAAGTATGCTTCCATCATTTCCCATCCCAGTTCGTAGCATCTGTAAAATAATGTCCATGAAGGCTGTCCGGAACAATCGCCTTGGCTCAGCACTATCCTGGAGCATCCGAGCCAAAGATGCTGCTTTTGCTACCCTTATATCGGACAGGTAGGATTTGGGAAAGCAGAATTCTTATTACGTTGCAGAAACAGCAAATTACTACAGATATCTACAGGTTTAGGGTAATACAATTGCTAGAGACAATGCTTCTGTCAACTCTTTGAATTTGGCAATCCTAATAACGAGTGATATTGTGATTGTTAGTGTTGGATTATTTGTACTCTAAACAGTAGAACGATGAAACAGAATAGATTAAAAGTTGATACCAATTAATATGTCAGTTTCCATCAATGATCTATAGTATTTAATATATAAGAGAAGCTATTTTACATTTCAGAGAATTACTGCTGTTCTTATTAAAAAAATTTGCAGCTAATTTTCACTTAGTTGGAATTGGCAACTGCATCGTTAATGTTATTCTTTAATGTCTGCTTCGCTTCTTTTTCACACTCCTGTTCTATGGAATGCTCACTCTGGCCCTGGAGTCATGACAGTAATGGAATTAATGTTTGTATTTATATATATTAGAGAGGAAAATATTACAAGAGGGTGAGCAGGTATCTGCTGGGGAATACACATTGGAAGCAATTTGGCTATGCAAAGAGTCTGGTATATTCACCATTGTTTGCCTTATTCTCTTGTAATCCCTTTCTCGTCGCTCTGTGAAGGTACAGGAGAGATTGCCTACAGAAATCCTTTGTGTTTTTTCTTCCCCCTAAAATATAATTAGGAACTTGAGCTGTGCGTTAATTTTATTTTATTTTTTTCATTTTTTGGGGTACTCTGACTATAATTATATAAAATTTGGAGGAAATGTTTTGTAACTTCATGCAGATAAAAAACAGATTACTTGATTAGAATTTGGGATAAGCTTCACATCTAAATCCTTATAATCCTTGCTTATAAGGAAGTAACTTTTATAAAGAATTAATAGTATATACAGTACATACTAATGGCTGTATGTGCTAATCTGCCGTTTTATTCATATTGTTATCTAGATTTTTGAGAGAATATTGTGAAAGAGGTACTTTCTCAGACTTGGACCTCATTGACAACTTGGGTCCATCCATGTTGCTTAGCGATCGACTAACGTTTCTTGGTGAGTGATTCCCTCTTTTTTGACAGTAGGGTTCCATTTTGTTTGGCTTGGAAGTCACACTTTCTCTTTTTGTTCTGAATGGAAGCTGTTTTATAGCAGGTGATGCTGTGAAGCCACTAGAGTGGGTGGAAGCAGAATTTTTAAAATCCTTTATTTTTGAAGCATTTGCTCAAACTGTGGATTGAAGGTTCTCACTTCCCACTTAAAAGTTCCAAAACTGAAAAACACCATGCTCCCAAATATCCCTCCTGTTTTCCTGATCTGGGAGGGTTTCAAAGCCTCAGATATTATGCTGGGTTGGGGCAGTACGTTGCCCATATGATTGAGAATCTTCGATCTAAACATTTTACTTTGATTATATCAATGTCTTTTCGCCTTTCCAAAGGCTACTGCATTAATAAGATATATTTTAGTTTCCAAATAAACGCTAGACTTTTATTTCAAGGCTGTCCTAGTTAGCACCAGGGCTGTGGAGTCGGTAGATAAATGTTCCGACTCCAACATTTTTTGTACTTCCGACTCCCCAACTCCGACTCCTCAGTTTTTTGAAAATATAAGCATTGCCGCTCCTAATTGTGCGTTGCGTGCCATATAGTGAAGCACATGAAAAGCATGCTTCTTCACAGTC
>JAOYMU010000098.1:46233393-46243835 GCA_025802295.1 Psammodynastes pulverulentus
CAGGTTGTTTGTTTTCTGTGGGAAACGGGTCCAAATGGCTCTTGTGTTCACGGTTGCAGAAGCAGGCAGCCAAGCTAAGTGCCTGAAGGACCTCATCCTGACACTGGGGGTCCAAGCGCTTCAGCGAGCGGCGCGCTGGATTCCTATTAGTGGTTTGCAGGATTTAAAATTATGAATTTGGTGGTCCCTGAGGTCTGAAAGGTTGGAGATCCCTGGCCTACACCAATACAAGATTGCTACATTCTTCCTCCAGTTGGTTCTTGGCCAACTGTTATCTTCTTTCCCCCACCTTTGGCACTGCAGCTTGTAGCACAATATTCTTGATAGGAAGAGGTGCTGTATTCAACATCGATACCACCACCACCAACACGTCAGGCCTCCCGGGAGGGCACTCCTTCGCAAAGTGCAGCAGAATACGCAAACCGTTCTTGTCGTAAGCCGTCACGGGAAGAACACTGCCTGCCAAGGCGAAGAATAAAAGCGCATGGACTTTGACAGAGTGACTGTGACTGTGACTGTGTCACAACAGAAGTTGCAACCCAGCTTTTAAGCTTGTGTTCTGTAGCCAGTTCTAATGAGATGGTCGTTTAAAAAATTAAGCTGGAGCCTCCATGGGGATCTGAGTTTCCCCCTCCCCTACTAGAGGTCAATGCTATCTGTCATCCTTGAGGAACACCCATAAAGTTGCATATCACTCCTGAAGAGCAGACATGCTAATCAGCATATCGTTCCGTAAAGTCTTCATCACATAAGGATTACAGCAGCCCATGCTCTCCTCTCATGCCTGTCGGTCCTATGAGGGCGATGAGACTAAGAAACCAATGCCATGTAGGTGAGGACTATTATTATTTAAACAGTCATAACAGAATCTTGCAATCTCAATGTGCTTCCCACTGTCCCCCTTTATCTTCATGTGAACCAGGGAGAGGCTAGTCTGAAACAAACTCTCAAGTTACTTTCTAAACCCTTTTTACTTGTCTGTTGCTTTGATAGCAGCTCTTCCTCCTCCTTCAAAGCCATTCCCTATTGCCCTCTATACATGTAGTCCTAGACTTATAACCATTCGTTTAGTGACTGTTTGAAATTACAATGGAACTGAAAAAAGTGACTTAGGACCTTTTTTTTTACACTTACAACCGTTGCAGCATTCCCACGGTCATGTGATCAAAAGTCAGATGCTTGTTAACTAGCATGTACCTACATAGTGTCCTGCGGTTGTATGATTACCTTTTGCGACTTTCTGACAAGCAAAGTCAATGGGGAAGCCACGTTCACTTAACAACTGCAGAGATTCACTTAACAACAGTGGCAATAAAGGTCATAAAATGGAGCAAAACTCACTTAACAACTGTCTTGCTTAGCAACAGAAATTTTGGGCTCAAGTGTGTGTGTAATACCGTTCTCCCTCCTTGGCCAGTCAACTCCCCACTATTGTTATGGCTTGGGGGTCATTCTCCATTCCTAAGTAAAAAGAATGGTATGTAATCAGCCCAGCAGTATGTTAATCTCATACAGTCTTGAACCCTGGTGGCGCAGTGGTTAGTACTACAGTATTGCAGGCTAATTCTGCCGACTGCCAGCAGTTCGATCCTCACTGGCTCAAGGCTGATTCAGCTTGCCCTCCTTGAAAGATCAGTAAAATGAGGACTCCACGCATTCATTACATGGAATGAAGGATACCACATTTACAGAGACAGAAGGTGTGTGTGTGTGTGTGTGTGTGTGTGTGTGTGTGTGTGTGTGAAGAACTATTATTTTTTTCTAAGAATAAAAATATGCATCCTTTACGGCACCATTAAACAGATACTGGTCAGCAATGACCCATACTTGGCTTAATTGATTCCAGTGGAACATGGACATTGGCCAAGGAGATCTCAGGTCCTTTCAAGGGACTTCCTTGTTGCTGGAACAGGGCTGATTGGAAGATGGGACTTCCTGGATATGGAACAGGAGGGACTCCTGGACCAGCGAGCGGCAATCCTGTAGCAGATGTCAGAAGTGTAGAAGTAGCAGCAGGGACTGTAGAAGCCGTTATGGCTGCTGGAGCTGAAGACCTGAAAGAAGGATTCCAGATAATTACCAAATTAACGCACATGTACAAGGCCACCAAACTGGACTCAAGGCAGCTTAAATCTAAATTTAAAATATAGACAGGACACCTATTGTCACTTTGTGTTCATATATTGTTTAATGGGGGCGGAGCACAAATAATTGGAAATACTTATGGTTAGTATCAATTCCTGTAACAGAAAATGGCCCTTTGAAGATAAAATCCTGCTCATGACTGCTGCATTGTATCTCCATCAGTGGCGCTCAATGAAATAGATTCTTAGCTGGCAAGGAAGATGGATGGAGATAGTTGGGTAGAGAATTGACCCGCACAATCTTCCCAGCAGCACAGATGCTGAACCATAGCAACAGGAAGACTAGGAAGTCACAGCACTAGAATAAAGGCAATTATGTGGGATCCCACTTACACAATCAGGATTTTTTGAAATATTGAAATTTGGTTTCAATATTAATTTACCTGGGCTAGTTTGATATGTAGTTAAATAATTATCATTTTACCTAAGTGCATGCTGTGAAATAGCAAAAGGGTTGATTTTGTCTAAACATGTTGTGTGCACATTATATTATATAATTTGTTTGCCAGTTTCTATGCCTCTATTTTTGCAATACAATCACGATTGTATAGTATGTCTTTTTTGAGTTGCCTGTAAGCCACCCAAAAATCCACTGTAGATAAACATGTGTTTGTCAGTTTCATAATGGCAGGTAGTGCTTGCTTACCGATGGTATTTGGAATCAGGAACCCCAACGCTAAATGAAACGGTCCTAAGGTACAATGTCACGGGATAGCACTGACATGCAACAGCAGTTCTGACAATCCGGGTTGTCATTAGGGAAACAGGGCATGATCTCAGCACCCCACAGCTGCAAAATCATCATTTATGACATCCTGCTGGCTTCCCCAATGACTCTGTTGGTCAGAAGTTGGCAGCAAAGGTCGCAGAAGGCGCTCACATGACCAGAGAATGCTGTGATGTTGTAACCGCAAGCCAGTTTCTAAGCTCTTCGATCACAGTCACATGATCACGGGGACACTGCAACAGGTGCAACTATGAGGATCTATTATGAGTCCCTCTCATTCAGCACCATTGTTTAACTTCAAACAATCACTGACCGAGTGGATGTTAAGCAAGGAATACTGGTAGTTCCATTTGGGAACTTGGCAATCAGCTCACATTTCTGACTAGCTGCAGCCTCCTGTGGTCACGTGGTCTCAATTTGCGACCATCCCAGCCCGTTTCCCACATTAGCCATTATGTATTTCACTTAACAACCATGGTGAAAATGGTTGCAAAATTGAATCCATACATGGGATAACTCACTTTTGACTGCCCCAACTTACAATGTAAATTCTGGTTCCGACAGAGGTTGTAAGTTGAGTACTATCTGTACTTGCCAAACCCAGAGGCTTATTTTTAAGGAACCATTTAGTAAAATAGTTCCAAATATTGAAAATTGACATTATTTAAAGGAAATGCCCTCATTCCCCATTTTTGAGTTAAAAGAGAGGAAGAGCCATTATCAAGCAGAGAGAACAGGCAAAACAAAAACAAAAAAAAAACCCCAGCCTTACCCTTTGTGTTCCTCTAGAAGATGATTTAATGGGTCTATCTTGTGCAATTCATTCATTCCCATTGCTGAGCCAAAGTAGCCTGAAGCTACAGGCATTGTACTTAAAGGGCCAAGGGGAGGTCCGGTGGAGAAGATGAAAGAGGTTGAGGTAGGAGCAGAGATACTGGAAACAGGCTGAGAGGCTGTGAAGGTAGAAGGAAGAGGTACTGATGCTCCACATCCAGGCTGTGACACAGATGAAAGAAGCGGATTCACTGCAGAGTTGCAAGGAACAGAAACTGGCTTTGGATTCAAGAAGTCCAGATCTACTGGCTCATTCTGCAACACAGGAAAGAGATGTACCACTGCAATATTTCACCTCTCTTCTGTTATCACACTCTAGAATGGCCTTCACCAAGCGTGGTGTATATTCCTCTATACCAGGGGTGTCACTCGATTTCATTGAGGGCCGCTATCAGGATTGTGTTTGACCTTGGGGACCGGGTGGGCGTGGCCAGTGGGCATGGCCAGCTTGACGTCACTCGTGTCGGGGGCGCCTGTGGGGGCTCGAGCGCTCTTGCCAGTGAAAACGGAGCTCAGGAGGCTGCGACGGCCTCCTGCAACCCTCTGCCAGCTCGGGCCCTCCCAACCTCTGTTTTCACTGGCAGAGGGGTTGCAGGAGGCCATCACAGCCTCCTGAGCTCCATTTTTGCACCGTGAGGCAGCCCTTCGCTGTTTCCAAGATGGCCCCCTGGACCTGATCTAAGCACCCCATGGGCCTTGAGTTTGACACCCCTGCTCTATACAAAGGATGAGGTGAAGGGGGCCAAGGGCACAACAGGTTTTTAAAAAGGCTCTTCTCCATTTCAAACGGCTTGCCTCATTATAGAAATCATTATGGAAAATAAATCTGATCTGTATCTCCTACGGAAAACAGGATGGTCTTCATTGCTGCATTCCCTAACAATAGAATAAGCCAGAAAAATAAAGGACAATTCTATTTAGGACAGATTCATTCTTGATACTTTCCTTAAAAAAAATCTTCTGAAGTATAAACAGAGGAAGTTATGCAGCATTTCGAATGTAATTAAAAAATGTGGCTCTGAGCACAAGAAGGAACAAAGAGGGCATCTAGCTGTAACTCTTTATAGTCACAAACTTCAGGAAAAAGTGTGGAACTGCAGATAGGTGTTATATTGTATTTATTTATTACATAATGTATTTGCTGCCCATCTGGTATCCAAGAATTCTATATTTACCTGCCTGCCAAATTCAGTGCATCTCTTTGGAACCGAATCTAAATGGCTGCACAGCCCTAAAACCTAGTACAGTACAGGAAAACAAAATACCTGGAGCAAGTTCCATTGATTGCTGTCAGTTGATTCTTTTACTACACTTGGAGGAGGGTCATTGAGGCCTGAATGGGGCAAAAAAATCACTATTAGGAATTGGAAGCAATACACACCAAGTCACATTTTAGTAGGGGAAAACCTCTTAAGTAAGCTGATGAGGTTCCCGTGAGAAGCAGCATGTGATATTTTGCATTTAGGTTATGGAAACCCAAGTACAAATCCAACTTTAGCTACATTTTATCCTGTGGGGTCTTGAACAAACCCCCCGTTCTCTAAGACTGTATCCAAGAATGCTGTGTTGTGAGATGGACAGAGGTGGGGGTTGGGGAGTTAATTGCAGTATCACCCTCTCCCTGACAGATGTCATGCTTACATTTGGCTCAGCGACTCTTTGAAAACCTGTTAAAAAATAGACATTGGGCCAATTCACACAGCTGTTTTTTTTTGTTGTTTTTTACTGCTCTTTAAATGCACAACTATTATCCTTTAGACTGCATTTGTTACTCAACAATCAGGGGCAGAAGCAAGCAGGGCAATGTACAGATATTCTTCCGAGAGTATGAGTAACTTTACTGCTCCCAGCTTACTCAAACAAATAAATACTACCCCATATTTTCTGAAAAGACCCCAGTGTAATCTACCCATGCAGAGGAGGTATATTCCAGATCCTGTCTGTGAAAGAACATCGTCTCGATCCAGTAGAAAAGCCTTTTCTGCCATAATCAATCACCACCACCCCTGAAATTAGACCTGCTCCAATCCTAACGCTAACCTGACTTTGCTTTCAAGCCCAGGGCTTGGATAAAAGGAGTGAGCTAGTTTGAATGTTTATGGGTATTCTCAGATGCAGTGGTGGGATTCAAATAATTGAACAACCGGTTCTCTGCCCTAATGACCAGCTGGGTAGGTGTGGCTGGGTGATCATGTGACTGGGTGGAGCTCAGGCAACAGTAAGTCTGGGCGTACTGCCAAGAACCTTTAGCTGTTATATGGGTCAACCAAGAGGCAGGGCAATAAATATTAGGCTAGAAAAAACACCAGAATGTTTCCTTTCTGCCTTCCTTACAGGATTAGCCCTGTAAAGAGGGAAATAAACAAAAGGAGATTTCATCCAACAACTGGTTCTCTGAACTGCTTAGAAAGTTAACAACTGATTCTCATGAATAGGTGCGAACCTGCTGAATCCCACCACTGCTCAGATGCCATTTTTACGATACATATATATTTTTTTATTCTGGCTGTTTTGTTTTATATTTCGTTTTAATTGTGAGCCGCCCTGAGTGGTATATACAAGATGGGTACCCTACATACATTTATTAAATACACACGTACATACGCTATCCATAGGCACTACCCAATTACTGTAGACACAGCAGTACCGAAAAGAGGAATCATAAAATTTCCATTGAGCTTCTGGCATTCCATCTCTCTGCCTTTCTTATCTCAATACGGTGGCAGCATTCAAAACAGATTACTACGTTGCCTATGCTGCCTTCCTTAGCTCTCAGTGATAATCTAGTCCAGAAAACAGGCATATTTAATGGATTGTGATGAAGGTCTTCCATTTTCCAGATTGTGGGAAAAGTACCCACAGCAGCGGCTCCCTAGCTCCATATTAAGCACCATCAAACCATATCCAACTGACCTAAACACAGGAGTTCCTCATCAAGCAGCGAGAGGGAATTGGCTGCACTAGTTGATTGAGTAGCAATGGATTCAGCATGGCCGATTGAATGGCTCCGGGAGTGACCAGTCGCCTGAGGCGGGGGTGGGAGGATGGGGATTTCTGATAAGGCCGGAGCTGGAGTTAGAGTTGGTGTTGTGTTCAAGGCTGAAGGAAGGAGTGGTGGCGGTGGTGGTGCTTGTGACGGCACATTCGAAACCTCCAATCCTCCCAAATCAATGAGGGTATTGACGTTATCGGCAGAATTGCTTCCTGCAGGGAAAGGAGAGAATTGAAAAAGATGCCAAAGGATGCAACAGGTTTCAGCAAATAAATCACAATACTGGATAGTTACTTTTAAGCAACAAGGGCATTGCTTTAATATGTGGATGCTTGTCAAAGAAATCAAGAGCCAACTCTCAAGGCAGATTTCCAGCCTTGTCCATTTCTTTAACAGACAAGAGCTTCCTTGTTCCCCAATTCCAAAAAGCAACTGAAACTTCCATGCCAGGAGTACATTAGGTTGCATTATCTTGCATTCTGCCATGTTTTGGTCTGATCTGGGAATGAGCTCTTTCTCTTGTACCTCAGACCTCTTCTTTGTCATTCAGATTACTGAGAAATATGCCCTAATTGTTATGAATATGGCTTTGAATATTCAAGTTCAGAACAGCCAGCAAAACATGATAAATGTAACAAACAGTCTTAGGGCACCTTGAAGGCTAATGGGTTTTAACGGTTGAAGCTTCCATAGATTAAAATAACAGCAAGAGGAAAACAGATCAAAATCCAATGGTAATAATTTTCACATACATTTTTATATACAACAGCACAGCCATAGCTCATAGATTACATAATTTGATATCTGGTTCCCTTACCCATTACTATTTTGCAGGGACCTTTGGGTTCCAATAAAAACAAAATTCCAAAGCTTGAAATCTGCCTATCTCACAACTGAAATTCCCTTTATCAACACAACAGAGCGTTACTTTAAATCAGAAAGAATATGTACCTTGAGTTGTAAAGAGAGTATCTGTCAGCAATAAGCTTAACAGAAGGGGAAAAAATAGGAAAATGAAAGCTGACTACACTGAAGGTTAAATTTTCGAAAATAATTATGATTATTCATCAGTTAGTCTTAATAATTTATTATGGGAAAAATCTATTACTATAATTGAGGTTATTACTGATAGAAGTAACTTACTTCCTAAGCTTGTTGTTCAGGCCTTTTAGGCTGGGATTTCCCTTTGATGTTCTCAGGTTTAAGACCAGCCATTACATGGGAAGTAATAATGTTTAGGAGTCTGAAATCTTCTTTTGCCAGCATTTCAGTATGACTGATTCTGATGTGTATTTATATTATGGATATTAAAAAAAAAAACCTTCTTCCAAATTGCATATTATTTTAAAATTACATAAAAGAAGCAGCAGAATCATTAAAGGAACAAACTAAGTATCGTTTGAGAAATACAATTCACCTTCTGTTGTAGGCAGCATTGAAAGATCTACTTCACCATTGATGATTTGACCTTCAATAATTTTTTTGTAGGAATTTATTACTCGTGATAAGTTGTCACTAGCCTGAAGAATATCTCCTGTAAAGGGAAAAATGTGTAGCATAGATATAACCCACTGAGTTTTCAAGAATACTTCTTCTGTATAGGAACATTATCAAGCTATCTTTGGGAAAAGTGTCATAGAGCTCTTGGTGCCATAATTTTTCCCATAATTTAATATTGCATGTACCGGTATTATTACATTGCATTACTGTTATGACTGTTTTCTTTACACTGGTTAGGTTGCCTGAAGTAGTTCATGTATCATAAACAAATAAATCAGCCCATCTGATTCATGGCATTCTGAGTAGCTTCATAGTTTAGGCTTTGAATATTCAGAAATGTTTTATGAAGAACTGGTATATTAAAAACAATACTGCCAACTGAATTTCATTTGAAGATTTTTTTTTTCTGTTTAATTCTTGTGGTTTAGGCACTTAAGGCAGCAGCTTCCTCAAACTAATTATGGTTGAATAGAATTAGCACTTGTAGCATTAGCTCCATCTTATGACAGGGGTGTCAAACTCATGGTCCGTGGGCGGAATGCATCACGTGCTGGCCATGCCCACTTTTAGCGAAGTGGGCAAAAGTCCCAATACGTCAGGTGACGATGATGTGAGTTTGACACCCCTGATCCATGGTATATAAAAAAATCTCTACCATTTTAATCAAGCAATATGCAAGCTCATAATCTAACCATCACATTTAAGTTATTTTAGAACAAACTGCTTAGTTTAAAAAAAATGGGAAAGAACTCACACACACACACACACACACACACACACACACACACACACCATTTGTTTTTTTATATACATCTACATTTTATAAGTTAGCTGATGCCGAAACAAATTTTCTATCCACAAAATGAAATTTTATACCAGTGATCTTTTTTTCACCCTAATCATTTGGCATACTATCATTTCGTTCAATGCTTCCAACATATATATATTGATTGCTCCCTCTTTTCCTTTTCACCAAGTGGAAAATGAAGTTGATAGAAGGCAATTTAAATTGGCTAAAATGGACCGTAAAATGCACGAGTCCAGTGAGCAGTGAATAACAAGTGAAGGTGTTCTTCCTTATCAATTGTAAGCGCTTTGCTCACTGAATTCGTAGTCCTGGCTAAGGTTTTTGTTTAAGAACCAGCGTAATTTAGTAAAAGAAGAATATCCACCGTCTCACAACTTGTCATTCTACAATTCTGTCATCCCTTCAATGTTGACCAGGTAAGGAAACCAAAGTTATGAAGGCTAACTGTTTGTTTTAAAGGTTACAATAACAGATCTTGCAGATCTGAATGCCTCTCCCCACTTGGTCCTTAATGAGAACTAAGGAAGGTCCTATCTGAGATGCTTACTTCAATTATGCTCCTGCCCCAACTCAGATTTTTTTTACCACTGTTTCAGTTGTGGCTCTTCCTTTAAGATTATTCCTTCTACCATTGCAATTCCCCTACATTGGAGGAAGTGCGGAAGTGTAAAGAGAGAGTGTAGCTGTGAGTTTCCTGCTTTTTAATGTAAGGACCCTTCCAAAATGTTAATCTCTTGTAAAGCTCCAGAGATGTTTAAAATGGAGGAGGAGTTTCCCAGTGGCCATGGAGCTGTTTTGGTCAGTTCCTGAGGGAAAACACAGCCATTTCATTCCCTGCGAAGAAACAGTCCCAGTTACCCAAACTGCTGTCATTATCTTCTGTATCACTGGCCAGCTTGAATAATGTCCGCCTCTTGGTTTCACATCGGTCGTAGAGTTCCTGTGTGCAGAAAGGACAAGAGAAAAGAGGCAATTAAGCCACAAAAGAAAAGATATTCATATGGAGTGCTTAAGGTGTGGTCATACTGAGTAAAGCTGGCAACTCTCTTACATGACAGGAACTAACTCTTGTATAAGGAAAAGATTCATACCAACCTTCATGAGCTCTTTATCGGCCTCGGAAGAGTCCTCTTTGCTGTAGTGGACCAACATCTCATTCAACAATTTCACATTGTTGTTCACCTCCTCCAAAGTATGCATGCGCTTTGTTACTTTCTGTATCCGTGCCTCATCCTTCAGTTTTGAAATAAAAGGGCTAAAATTAAGTTTATTCTTTTTACTTCCACCTTATAATTCAGGGCAGGCTGATTGAAGAGCTCAAGAGACCACATATTTCCAGAGGTGGTATTCAGACGGTTCAGACCAATGGTGGGATTCAAATAATTTAACAACTGGTTCTCTGCCCTAATGACCAGCTGGGTAGGCGTGGCTGGGTGA
>JAOYMU010000098.1:46270829-46287222 GCA_025802295.1 Psammodynastes pulverulentus
CCACCACCACCCCGTCTTTATTCGTATGTATGTGTGCGTGTGAACGTTTCAACTCCCGTCGCTTGGCATTTTGGGAGTTGTAGTTCTAAGTTACATACCAGCCGACTTGCTCAGTTGCGTTTTCCCTAGAATCGCTTCCTTAGGCAATGAGCAGTTTTGGGACGCAACTACCTATTAGCCCCAATTGTTATGTTGGCTTATTGTGCCAACCAACGCATTGTTTCTACCGCTTGAAAAATCGAGAAGCACTTGCCCAGGATTGGAAGGAGGAGGTAACCCCCTATGTCCACTCACTAACACAGCAAGAAATTGAGACGATTACACAAGCAAGTAAAACTTGTTGTTGCACTTGTTTTACAGATAAACCAAGAAGAGAACGTGAGTATATTCAGCTATCTCAGCAGGGATAACCTGCTGAAGAAGGAATCGTCCTCCTGGGTTGTTTTTTGTTTTTGTTTTTTGGCAGAATTTCTCCGCTGATGGCTACGTCACAAAGGCTCATGGAATGGGGGAGGAGCCCCGCCCCCCGGAAGGCCGTTTCCAGAGCAACGGCGCTCCCCCGCCCCCAAGGCGGTCCTTTGGACAGCCCTCGACGAAGTCCTGAAGGAAGATGGCGTCCCCCGTGGTGGAGAAAGTGGGGCACCTAGTCCGGCAGCTCCGTGGCTCTCAGAAGCTCTGGCTACCCGGGTAAGGAAGGGAGGAACAAAGAAAGTGAAAGGCTTGAGACGATGCCATGTAATGGAGAAAGGAGGGTTGGATTTAATCTTGGTTCCCCAACCAGAATGACACCTGGCATTATGGCTCCTCCAAGCAGCATGCATGCCAGGCGGGAACGTACATAGAAACGGTGGGAGGAAATCCTCAAATGAATCCTCAGATTCATAACTTCTATGACATTAAATTACCCTCGTCTCCTACGTGGCCACAAACATGCAATGTTCTGCAAGCGGTTTGCGTGGCTTCTTTCCCTTTTTAAGCTTTTCAAGGTCAGCCAAGTTGCATGCGGTGCCTAAACGCATCGGGACCAACTGGGTTTATTTCTGCTCGCTTTGTTCGGGCTAACGTTGTGCTGAAGTGGTTGCACCCGAGAGACTGAACCAGGGAGACCTGCCAGGGAGTTTACATGCAGCATGCTAAGTTTTCATGTCCTGGAGGTTGAAAATATTGATGTTGACAACCGTTTTCTGCTCATCAAATCCTTTGTAGGCTGACTCAAGTCAGATGGAGTCGATATAATCCTGCATATATTGATCCAGAAGTGAATAAAGAAATTTATCATAAATCTCCAGAGGAAATGTCAGAGGAGGACAAAAATAAACGACAGTTGAAAACAACCCAGCCGGTAAAAGCCACGGAATCCAGCATCACCAGTTCTGTGTTTTATGATCCCGCTATCAGGTTTGGGTTTTTAAATTATTTATTTTAATTTTAACACTATTTTTATTAAAAATTATATTTATGATAAAACTAGTACAAACTAAAAATAAAGTGGTGCGGGGAAAATTATTAAAAAACAGAAAAAGAACAAATAATGTATAGTTTAATAATTTATTCAAAAGATAAAAATACATAATTCAAAATAAAAAATTAATACAGGCAAAACTAAACAAGAACATTAAAAAAGTGAAATAAAAAGGTCAAAAAACAAAAACATCCCTCCTAATTAAATACTGACAAATTGTTTGCAGCAATAATAGCTTTCCCCCTTCCCCACCAGGTCCAAAATTTGTAAGTGCTACATCTATTTGCAACCCAATTGACCTGTCATACTTTATATATTTGAAAGAAAAAATAGTTAACAGGTTAAACAACAGAAAGTTAGAATTCAGGGCCTTCTGTTAATAGTCTGCTTCCTGTAAATTATTTGTAGATAGTTTACAACGGTTTTTTATTTACCACAAAGTACCCCAATCATTATCTCTGATTTGTCCAGGATCAAGTACCCCCATTTAGTTCTTAATAATGAAACTTTTCCTTAAGTTTAATTGGGAACTTTCCCAACAATTGCATCTCATTTCCAAAGTTCATTAGTCTCTGTTGTAAATGTCTCTGCACAGCATTCATTTTTAAAAAATACTCCTTAAAAACACAGTATTCCTCTTGCCAAGAAAGTTGGCAAGTCCATCCTTCATTAATTCCATTATTTCAGATTTTTTTGTATTTTTGTATTCATATTCGTTTTAATCTTTTGTGGCAGATGTACTTTTCAAACCAAGTGCTTTCTTTTTTCACATCTGACAGCAGCAGATCAGGTTCCAAATCAGATTCCAATTCATCAAGTTGCAAATCAATCCAACTGTTATTCCTTGTTTTGGATATTATCTTGAGTTTGTACAGCCATTGTTGATCCATCCAATTTTTTGTTTTATATTTTCAAATAGTATCTATAAATTGGAGGGTATTGGTTACTTAATTATGAAAATTTTATGTTGTGGAATAATACTTAGATGACCCAGTCAACAGTCAGATGACTGGCCACAAGTCTCTTTTTCAGTGTCGTCATAACTTCAAACATCATTAAGCAGATGGTTTCAATTGAAGACTACCTATAAGACTATCACATTTCTATTTTGTCATTACAGCAGATTCATTAGCATGATGATGAAAGGAGGTGAGAAACTTTTGGCACGTACCATCATGGATCAGGTACAATTCATGTTTCACATGCTTTTCCTTTTCCTTGCCCATATGGGAAAAAATAATATCCCTTTTTATGGTTTTTTATAAGTGCTTACCCTTCTTTTAACAATCTACTCCATATTCAGTTATTTCCTGAATTTGCTTCTTACCAAATGTCAAAAGGATCATAAATTAAATGTAGGCCTGTGTTTATGCACCATATTTTTAAACTTGCCTTTCAGAATTATAGTGGAAGCAGGGTCGGAATTTTTCTAAGGCCTTTTTGATTTTATTTTCTTTTTTATATTTTTTATGGCTTTTAAAAAATAACAGGAAAACAAAAAGACAAAAGTAACAAAAAAAAAAGATATAGTACATTATCAAAAAAAGCCATAACAAGAGCTTAAAAAGTAAAACTACAACAAAATATAGAATGTACTTGTTCAATTATATAGTATATATAATTATCTAAAGCAAACATACAAGTGTGTGCATATGTGTCACTGTATATTCATTCTAATTTATAATTATGCTTTTTAAGGCTCTGCTGAGAAAATCTTTGTTACTTTCAGTAGCCAAGGAGAGGTTGAGGTTTTGATCTTTGAATCTTTCTCAAATGTCATGGATTTGTAAGTTGTGTACCCTGTGTAAAACAAGATGTAGTGATGTAACACTGATTAGTGTCCATCTGTACATGGAAATTAGTTCCATGTTGAGTAAATCATATTGCTGAGTGAGCCCTTCACAATCCTTCCTTTACCTTTGTTTGGAATTAAGACTTTAGAGGCCATTAAAAGGAAGCAACTTGCGAAATATCATGAAGCAGATGAGGAATTGAAAGAACAAATTGAGTGCAACCCTTACAAAATCTTCCATCAAGCAATCGAAAACTGCCAACCTGTAATTGGGCTTGTGGGTATCATAAGAGGAGGTAAAAAGTATCAGGTAAGATATAAACAGAGAATGCTGAGTTAACCGAATGTGCTGAATTTTTAAAACCATTGTTTAGTGACTGTGTCACAATGATCAACTTTGCATGTAATACTTAGTTATAAATACCAGCTTATAAACCACAATCACCTATCCAACCAAGCCAAGCCAAAACCAAACAATATGACGGCTTATAAAATTGTTAATGAGTCCTTTAAAGAACGAGCACCCTGGTGTCAGGCATATCTAATTTCCTGCAACTCAATATAATTGGGTTTGTATTTTTGTAACTTAAATATAAAGTTATAATAGATGAATAGTATAAAAATTCATGATTCCATTGGAATCACTTCTGTTTCCATCTCTGAATTGGCAGGTTTGCTGCTGTCCGAAAAAGCATACTACGCTGAATTTGTGCTACATAAATTTTATTGAGACAAAAATTTACTTGCATTTCTTTGTTTGAGTTGCCTTAAAATTGCATGGCATTATTATCAGTGGACCCGGATTCTTGCATACATTTCTGCATACTTATATATAAGGCAAAACATTTCTGAGAATTTCCTCTTGCATTTGGAAAAGTTTATAACATTGCGGAAAACAGTCTCCATCCACTTTAGTTCTAAGTTGAGATCCCAGAATTGTTGCACTGATTTATAAAGCCACCCTAATGTTGGTTTGCATGTTTTGTAATTTAAATATGGAAGTATCTGGGTGGCATGCATCAAAAGCAAACCATAGCACACATAAAATATCCACATAACATTAAATAGTTTTTGTAACTGAAATCTTGATTTCAACATTTTTTTGAAGACAAATATGTACGGTAGGTTTGTTGTAAATTTAATTAGTATGCTATGACAGTAAAGTATATTGAACCCCTTTCACTTTTTTCAGGTACCAACTCCTTTAAAGATTAGTCGGCGGAGATTCTTAGCCATGAAGTGGATGATCACAGAATGCAGAGAAAACAAGCACAGGCGAACATTAATGCCTGAAAAGCTCTCAAATGAGCTTCTGGAAGCCTTCAACAATAATGGCAACGTGATTAAAAAAAAGCATGAGTTGCACAAAATGGCAGAAGCTAACCGGGCCTTTGCTCATTATCGATGGGGGTAAAGAATGTGCTGTTGGATCCGGTATATGATGACTTAAGGCTTTTGCTACCAGAAAAGACAATTTATCGTTGTTTCAATTCCATGTGCTTTTCTTTGCATATCATTAATCTGAGCAGAAAAATGCCTGCTTCTCATTCAACTCTCGTCAAAGAATATGAGCTGAAGAAAATCAGGGTCTCCCTTTTCAAGCTCACATAGGGAGCGGTTTTGAGTATGTCACGTCCCAAATGATATCATCAATACAAATCATTGTTTATTTCCAACTCTTGTGTTCATCAATTTCCATTCACATTTTGGAAAACTAACCAAGAAGCAGGTGATTGAAGGCGATCAGAGCTGAAAAATAATAAAAATGGAAACTACTTTCTGATTTGTTCTTTGTATATCTGGTGAAGAAAAACCTTAATATTATATAAGTTCTTTGTTGAAAATAACATGAATGAGAGATCAGTAGAATTAATATTTGTCTCTGTTATTTCATGGGCAAAAATAAATGACACAATTTTTATCCTTAAAATACGGTGAGTGGTGGGGGGGTTGCCAAAAGTCTTTCACTGCACCCAGTGAAATAATTACTATATAGCTTATTCTACCTCATTTCTATTTAAATAACATGTACTAATTTTAAATTATAAACCCCTTATCTACCACACGCGAATTCTACTTGATTGAAATGTTTCAAGCTTGCTGATACCTTCTGGAGGTAGCAAGCAAGCAAGACTGCCAAACATTTTAATATTTCCATTTATTAATGAAATATATACAACACGCAAGACCTGAAGCTGGTTTAGGAATTACAGCAATAATAAACTTCTTTAGAAGAAGATAGTAAATTATTAGATTATAACCCTTTTTATTTTTAGGTAATATTAATTTGCTTGGCTGCATTTAGGAGCGATCGGATTTTTTCATCTGCATCTGAGTGTGGCATCAGTGATACCTAGAGATAAATTATCAAATTGAATTTAAAGTATTATTAGCAACAGATTTGGATAGATTGAACTAAAATAGCATTTGGGGGAAAATAATTTACCACTGGTAAAAATCATCAGTAACCAGGTTCAGAAATATGTTTCTTATACATTCAAAACCCCAGAAATATCTCTCGGGGTTGGACATAACTTTGTTCCATGGTCAGCCTGTGTAATAGGTGGCCTTCTGAAGTGGTAAATTCCCATTCCTGTAAAAGAAAACTTCAGCTCTTACCATACAGTTTATTGAATTAAAAATGGCAACCAGAAATGTGCCTTCATGGGCTATCTTGGTATTGTCATATTTAGTCCTCAAAAATTGGAAGATGTTAAGTTTCTGGGAGGGTTTTAAGTATAGAATCCTCCCATCTTTACTAGCGACTAAGGATATGGCATTGTGTTTTGGACCTTAATGATAACTTAATTTGAGGAAAGGAGAACCAGGGTTAAAAATTTCAAAGCAATTCTTTTCTTGGAGAATCTAGGTGAAGGGTGGGTGACATTTACTAGGGCCAGATTGTCATCATCTAAGTTTCATTATAAGTATACATTGTGGAAAAAGTATAATTACTTTTGTTAAAATATCTTCTGATCCACAAAAATGTACTGTACCTTATGTACCTCAGAATCCATTCTAGCATTGTCATGGCATGTTCTTACAAAATAACTAACATATAAATTGTTACTATAAATACGTTGCTGCCTTAACCTTTTCCTGCAGGCTAGCATTTCATGTGTGATTGATTAAGTGGGCCATCCAGTTAATTTCAATTCTTAGTGGCCACATAAATTTTCCCCATATTGATTTGTTCCTAACTTGGTTTTTCAGCAATGCATTCATTGTCACTAACTAAATGGACCTTGCTAAGTGGTGGTCATTTTCTCTCTCCTTCTATCTTTCCCAGCACTGGAACCTTCTCCAGAACTAGGTTTTTGCATTTGTCCAAACTAGAATTATTTGATTGTGATCATGTGTGCTTCGTATGAGAACTCTGGATTGATTTATTCAGTGTTCCATTGGTTTTTTTGTCTTGCTATGATATTCTCAAGAATCAATTCCAACATCAAACTTCAAAAGTGTCAATGTTCTGCTTCTTCAAGGTTCCCCTTTATCTTCCCTAAAGTCACAAGAAAGCACTGTTGCACTATTCTGTAGGTATTGACACATTACAGCATCTGAATATCTTTTTCCATCTTTATGCTGCTCTAATCTACAACCTATTTATTTTTGTTGGCTGATCCTAAAAGGCAGAAGATACCTTTATTATCTCAATCAATTCTAAGGTTGATTGCTCTACCTGTTGTCGTTAGCTTGGTATTCTTTATATTTTACTTCCAGATTCTTAAGTGTGTTCCTTGATCCTTATTGCTAGAATTTATAGATCTTTTGCATGTTTGCTACAGTAGTGTTATTAGTATAATGGAAGTCTCCTCTAGTGTTAAAAACATATTCATCATTTTCCAATCCAGCTTCCCTCAATATTCAGCATGTGGGTTGAATAAATAAGGGGGAAGGGGATATACAGACTTTGCCTACCTAAACCCAGTCTGTTTCACCATGTTCTGACCATTTTGTGGCTTATTGATCTGTGAACAGGTTTCTCATGAGGACAATGAAATGTTCTGGGATTCCTATTTTTCTAAACTCTTTGCATAGCTTGACATGATCAACAGAATCAACAGCCTTCTTTTAAAAAAAGTGGAAATGCATACTTATTGCTTTTCACTATGCTTTGCTTTTCTCAATTATGAGGAGTACATGAGGATTAATGTCTTGCATTCCTTGGCCTTTTCTAAAGTTAGCTTGAATATCTGGCATCTGTTTTTCCAGTTAGAACCCTAATCTACAGTATATTAGATGTCCCTAAGTGTTATTTCTGTAGCATATGAAATTAAGCATATATAATTAAGTATAACAATTGTACACTGTTAAATCCCCTTTATTTGCTATTGGGATGTAAACTGACCACTTCCAGTCTCCTGAACATTGCTATATGTTGGTTTTCGGATCCGTTGGTATAGCTTTAGAACCTTTATTCTTTTCTGGTTACTTCCCATATTTCTGTCACAATGTCATGTGTACACAACCCTATTCTCTTTTTGAAGAGTAAAATACCATCACAATTGTACACAGCCATTGTTTTTGATAGTGGTAAAGAGAGATAAATCTGTGAAGTGACTATGCTGAAACATTAATATGATGTGCAAAAATACAGATGTCTCTCACTTAGGAATGGAGGATACCCAGTTATCTTTGGAATACAATTTGATTGTCTTCTGACATGATGAAACTATCCCATAATCCAGTTGCACCTATATGCCAACCTACCATGAATACTTGCTGATCCTTTAGTTTTTCCACATACAGAACTGGGTGAGGATGAGTTGTATGATGTTTTGAGAATGATAAAATATTATAAAACTAGTGAATTGATAAATGTTCTGTTCTACCTACTGATATCCTTATATCAAGTGTTTCCATGGCAAAACTGCTGACAACTTTCCAAAAAATAATACTTAAGGTTGACATACCACTATATACGAGTTGTCAATTCAACTCTTTGTTAGTATTCTTGAAGAATCCTTCTGGATGAATAAACTCAGAGGCTAGAATAAGCACTTCAGGTAGCAACATTTTTTGCTGATTCCATATAGGATACCATTTATGGTTTCTCACTGATGAAAGATCATCTCATGCCTCTAGCTGAATGATTATTCCCTGATTTAATTTGGTCTAGAATAAAAAAAAAAGTGGAGGCAGAAGTGTAAAATATTTTATAAAAGTTCCAAACAGAACCAATTCTCTTCAGAGAAATTTACAGTACATTGGTTTAAAGTATTGGCGAGAAACATTATAAAATGAATTGTTACCTATCCCCCCAAAGGGCTAATTCTGCTGTGGCTTTGGAAAAGTCTGTTGCTTTGCATCTTCTACAAGCAGAAGATGCCACCTTAGCTAAAATCTGGCCTAGCTTGGAAGAAAACTGAAGGCTGTAAGCGGAAAATATTTGCATAGCATTTTCCTATACTTGGAGAAAAACCAAAGTACACAAAGATAGCCTCTTTTTAAAAAAAAAAAAAAAAAGTGCTGTTGCAGGGTCAGTTAGAAACCAGAGATATCCTTCTGAAGCCTCAACAATTGTTGGGCAGTAGCTTCGTAGGGCATATTATACTCTGATGGACTTCCACAATCTGGTGCCACCAGATGCTTTGGATTTGAACTTCGATAGGGTTAAAATTCACACCTGAAAGGCATTGTGTTGAAGAAACCCACATTAATAAAAATATTTGCCCCTTCATTCAAGGAGAAAACTCTGTAGCCTTTAAGGAATCTAAATTACATGTTTATTACCAAGGTTGTTTTGCTTAAGGGGGAGGTGGAAAAAGGAGAGAAAACAGTCTCCTATTTTTTTCATAAAATAAACCTTTTTATTGTGATGAATTTTGCATCTAAGTAGGTAAGGATTAACTATCAAAGTAGCCCTTCTTGGATTATGCCATTTTATATGCTGGTTGGAAGTGATAAGATTGCCCATCAAAATGCAATACTAACCTCCCTGTCAAGACTAGTTTCCTATAGTTGGGGAGAAGAGAAAAAAGCTTGGTTACAAAGAAGCAAATGACGCTTGGAGCTTTGATCACAGAATTATTTTCCTTTTTCAAAAAAGGTAAACTGAGGCCAGTTATCAAATATGAAGCAAAACAAAGCCTTACCAATACAGGCCAGAAAGAGCTGATATTTCTTTGAAGTGTACATAAAATAATTCATAGGCTAGTTTTTAAATCCTGCCATTGATGTTGCTAAATTGAAAGTAAGGGATAGAAAACCTCCCTGCGTAAAATGCCAGCCTAGCCTGCAAAAGGACATAATACAAGCCAGTATTTAGTGCAATACAAGAGTAGCAGTGGCCAAGTGTCTGCTACTTTTCTTTTTTTTTTAGTGTTCTCTCAGCTCCTCGGTTTTAGGCAGCAGTTCCCTGGCACAAAGGAGCAGAACGCATGTTCTATAACAAAACGTTTAGGAATTAAAAAAAACACACCATCATACAAGTTGCAGCTTTGGTGTAAAGTTTGCTGGTGAAAATGGTGCAAATGCAGGCTTTGCTGGTGGTTCAAGTGTTCAGTCAGTGACCTCACTATAATAATACTTCTGGGCTGCTTCTGTCATTTTCCAATCAGTGGCCCGGAACTCAATAATCTCCAGGAGTAGCAACTGGGACAGGGAGCTGAGACCCTCATGCAGAAGGAATCCATCACGCAGCAGGGAAAAGAGCTCATCCATCCTCTGACTGTTCATCTTTTCAAGCTGTTCACCAATGCGGTGCAGCTGCAGCACCAGGCAGTCCACCTTAAGGCAAGAGAGCAATGGACATCTTGAAGAATTGAGAGCATTACCACACATGTCCTTGAAGCTTCTTTTCCAGCCCATTACCGACCCACAAAAATAAATGCAGTTCAAGGCCTACCTCACCTCAATCTAGTTCAAGGCTTACCACACCTCAAGCTAGTTCAAGGCTTACCTCACCTCAAGCTAGTTCAAGGCTTACCTCACCTCAAGCTAGTTCAAGGCTTACCTCACCTCAAGCTAGTTCAAGGCCTACCTCACCTCAAGCTAGTGCCACCCAGATGTGGCCATTCTGGCCAAGAATTATGGCAATTATTCCAGGTGCATATAGGAATAGTTTTATACGTAAACATATTCTCATTAAACAATGCCCATTCACGTTCCTTCTTGGGACTTTGAATAGTTCACTGACTTTTTCAATTACTCTCTTGTTATATATTCAAAATATTCTACAATTTCATCAAAAAGCTCTTAATTCTTTCATTAGTACAATTATGTAACACCCATCTGACACTAACCAATTGATCCCTACATTTACATGCACCCATAACAACCTACTTTACACCAATTCATACTTTCTAACACAACTGTAACCCCTTGATTCATAACTCCCTTACACCTTGACTTCCTTGCATGTAATCCCCAACTGCATAAGACAAGACTTTCTCCATTCACGTTTATGCCACCTTCCCCTTTTCTTTTACCTTTAATTATTCACCTGAGCTGTGATTAAACAGAATCCAAGTTATCTGCGGTTTGTTCCAAGAAAACTCACCTCTTCCTCTTTCTGCAGACTATCAGGCTGTGCCAATCGGAAGAGGCAGTCATAAACAGGATTTACCAATGCCATCATGGGCATATTGTTGACCTGTTAACAGATTGTGGACTTGTCATATTCATAAGCATTTTGGAATGTTTAACCCCCACCCCCAGCCTTCAACTTATCATCACCACTTGGGAGATTAAAAAAAACAACAACTAAGCAAGTAACTGTATTGTTAACTAAAAGCGGTGCAGGAAAAAAGCTCATGGTATTTTTCACTGATTTAGATGTTTGCTTAATGACCACAACCAAAAGTGTAAAAACAAAATTGGTTCTGGTCACATGATGCTTTGACTTATGCTTGCAATGACTTATGACTAAAATTCTGAACTCAGTTATGGTCATAAATTGTGGACTACTGTATACTGAAGTTACTTAAAGTAAGTTTTGGGAAAAGAGAGACATGCACCAACACCAGGCCAACTCTGAATGTTGATCTGGGGTATTTGGGTGTTCTCAATAGGGTCCCCTTACCCTCAGGTAATCAAAGATGTTACAGATAAAAGTGACATAGCAGATCCACGCTTGGAGGGAATGGGCTCGCAATTCATCACGGCCCTTATACTCTTGTTGCAGTCGGTTGAGAAGGCACCGCCGGAAGATACTTTGGCCTGTTTGTTTGCTTTCCACCTGTGATAAACATCAAGCTGTTAAGTCCAAGGGAAAGCCATATAAGCTATATACACAATCAAAAGAAATCGCAGTCCATGTTCCCTTTACGTTGCTCACAAGTACAGCTTCACAGCAGCTGTTGCGCACCACTCTGACACAGACAGTCAGCAAACACAAGCAGGAAAGGGGTAAGTTAGTGAGGAAAGGGATGCTGAAGGGAACTAGTGATCCCCAGCTGTCAAAAAAGAGTGGCATGCATCAGAAGCATCTCCATTCCTATTGGAACTGAAATTAGAAAGCACCCGACATGTACAATTGGGGCCTCTGAAGTTTTTCTCCTTGAATTGCATGAACTGTCTCCCAGCTCCTAGAGGAAGAATCCAGTATTTTTCCTTTGCCTGTTAACTCGTGAAATTAGGAGACTGGAAAGGAAGAACTAGGTTAAAGTTACTCCAGTAAAATCTCCTATAAACTGCCTCCCAGTCAGTAGATACATCTTGCACATCTGCTTCCCGGTCTTGAAGGAACATTGGTAGTAGCACTGGATTTTTATCTCATAGCCGTGGTGGCTCAGTAGTTAGAGTGCAGTACTGCAGGTTACTTCTGCTGATTGCCGGCTGACTGCAATTTGGCAGTTCGAATCTCACCAGGCTCAAGATTGACTCAGCCTTCCAGCCTTCCGAGGTGGGTAAAATGAGGAGCCAGATTGTTGGGGGCAATATGCTGACCTTGTAAACCGCTTAGAGAGGGCTGTGAAGCGGTATATAAGTTTAAGTGCTGTTGCTATTGCTACAGCCTGTCCCATGTACTTGAATACAAGAGAAATCTGCCTGCCTTTTGCTATTTTGGTACAACTGGGCTAGGAAAGGAGATCTGTGCTCTACTTCTGTTTCTCTCTCTCACCTACACTGTTCAAAACCCATCCATAAGAAGACAAAATGTGCCTAAAGCTGGAGCCTCTAGGGGCACAAAATGTGGAGGGAGGCAAAACTTAAATGGGTTATTTAATGAGTTTTGCTCACCAAGTCAGGGGCTGTAGTTGAAGGGATAGATTCAGCTTCTATCCTCTCCTCTGGGCTGGATGCCAAACATGTTCTGCAGGCCAGGCCAAGCCAAGCTCCATCTGTGGAAAGGAAGCATGGCTGCTGAATGACAGGCATGCCCAGAACCCTGCTTTAATGCAACCTACAGGCTCCTTTATATGGAATTAATTGCACTGAGTTGTGTTATATTATTATAGTATATTATGCATATAGCATATTATATGCAATATGAGGAGAGGATAGCATTATTGTATTGTTATTACTATATTACATTATACAAGTCTATCTCAAACTAGAAATGGGGACCTCATTCCACCCCATTCACAGGCATGAAAACAATGCTGAGTATCAACAAACCAAATCCAAGGTATACCATAGTTGAATGTGGAAAATGGCATTAAACCTCTTACTAATTCTCAGAAGGAGGACTATTTGGTCTCTCACCTGAGTGATGGCATAACAGATACGCCCGGCCTCTTTACTGAACACACAATCTTTTAAGGACTGGTCCACAATTATATTGGCCACTTTCTCCAAATCCACGCTGCTGGGATCTACAGAACAAGAGGCAACACTCAATTCTAGATTGAAAGAAATGTAAATCCATTTGACAGAAATTACATCAGCAGTGCCACATCAAACACCATTCCAGGTGAACATGGAGACATGTGCCAAAAATTTCAGTGGGCAAAAATAGGAACTGGGATGTGCCAGTTATTCCTACTTGCATGCCCTACAAGTGTGCTGACGTACACAGTGGCCATTAGTTCAATAAAACAAATGCCAAGTGTGTATTTTGGATTAGATTAGTGAACAATTGGGTGCAATTGCAGGAAAAAGTCTGTGTGTGCCCTCCTTAGCTCCTGAAGAAAGAGCCTCTGGGGCATAGTTTAAGGAATCAGAAGATTTTTATGGCAGCAGACAATCTCTTCATTTGTTTATAAACTCTATAAAGACTGTGTGTTTGGGGGCCAAGGAAGAAATGGAAAGGCCAAGTGGGGGGAGAGAGAAAGAGCTACTAACCTTTGAGTGCTGTTTTCAGTAACTGCTGAACTTCTGAATCAAATGAATATATTTTATAGTCCTCTTTGCTTGTCTCCTCCATCCCTTTGCTTCTTTCAAGTGCTATGAGGCCAGAGAAGCTGCTGAGTTAGCAGGACCTGTGGGGAGAGGAGAGATCATAAACAGTTTCTTTGGACCAGGGACAGATGTGCATTGGTTCTTCCCTAGATGAGGCTCTATAACCCATGCAAAAAAAAACAAAACAGTACTATTGGAATTGATAAAAAGAAATAAAACCCTTAGATAACAAATGAAGAAAAAACAAACCTGGGGAAGATTCTCTTCCAACACAGGCAGCTAGTATTCTAATTGAATAATTGCTGTTCCTGTAAGGCTATCTCTCCTTCCTCTATTATTTGAAAATAAGGTGCTTTAGTGTGCAAAACAATCTAACATCATTGGTTCCCCTACTCCAGTAAACCAAACGCACAGCTTCTGAATCCAGGGCCAAGCTGACTGCTCAGTCATCAAATTTCCTCAGTTTTTGCTCAGTCAGGCAAAAGTGAGTTGACAAGACATGACAGGAATCCATGGAAAACATTTTGGAGATCTGGAATCTACTCAAAGAATAGAGGTTAGAAGGTATGTTCAAACGAGAAGAGTAATTGTGTTAATATTCTATTAACTTCCCAGTTAACATGTGGTGTTACGGGATCCTGAGCGTTCTACTTCTTGGTCCCTACACCTCAAAGCCTGTTGTTACAGCATCTCTGTTTCGCTTTCCTTATTCAATTTCATCTGTTCATTTGTTCACTTTTCCTCCCCAAATGTTAACAATTCTTTGAAATGGCTCCCTTTTTTCCATCCATCAATATGTTCCCTTGTCTTGAATTCTTCTCCTTTAACTTAATGAAACCTTTGCTTGTATCTCTTCTGCTACCTAACTGCTACCTTTCCCATTTAACATTTTTTGAGTTAGGGTATGATACCAGGAATTCCCGAACATTTTGGTATCATGACTCCCCCAAAACAATAAATGAATCTGTGTAATCCTTCAGAAGCTGCAAAATTGCAACTATCAGCAACTCCAGCCTGTCTGGCTAAGAGAGAGGAACGCTGGGGTCAGCACCCTCAAAAGGCTGACAGGCAATCTATATATATATATATATATATTTATTTCCACTACTATCATACTAATTGAGTATATATTCTACTAAAGACAAAAGTGGAACAACTGGAGTATTCCTTGCCCTGCCCTGCTCCCTGACTTTTTCCAGTTGGACCAAGGGAAGAGAGAACATGAGAGAAGAAAGGTGAGCCAACATTTCCTCTTTTTCATACTTATAATTCCGATTACCTCTTGCCCATCAAGCCCCCCCTCAAGGGAACAAAGCATTGGGAAAAAGTAAATCCCTGCCATCTGTTGGAGATAGAGTGATATGTGCAAAGCTGAAAGTCTTTCAGATCACACCACTATTCTGTCTGGAAAAGCATTTTCTTGTGCTAGATTAAAAAAGACAAAGTCATCTCCCCCAGATTCACCCAGGGGTTCACAGCTTCATAGTATGAGATACTCTGCTTGACCCCTCTTGATTTGCAGTAATGCGATAAGAAAATCCTGCAAGAGGTTTGCTACTAGTGAATTCAGAAAAATAGGGAGATACTTTAGCACAGGAAGACACACACCACACTAAGCCATAATATGGGTGGTTCAGTTCTGGCTTAGTATGTTGCATTAACCTAGATAAATGGAACGTATTCAAAGTATGAATTAAACAAATTACGGTCTAATATAGTGAACTCAATTCCAAAAAGGAATAGTTGGAGCCATCATTCAAAGGCCTATTTTTGGATAGCATTATGGTATCATCAAAACACAACAATTATTTTAAAAAGCACTGTTGTTAATATTCTCTAGTTTTTAAGCTTCATCGCAGCTATTATTAATCATAAATAATTATACTGAACTACTAATAAACAAACCATTTTTCAAATTGCTTCCCCCCACCACAAAAGTCCACAATTTTAAAGTAATCATTTGAAACAGGAGATGAAAAGCAGAGTAAGAATTCCTTAGCAAAGATAAAACAGATAAGAGTTCAAAAAACCCAAAGGTTTGAGAAAATAAAATCTTCCTTAAGCAACAAGATATAATCAAAGAGACACCAACCCTTTCTGTCTCAGAAAGCTTTCTGGAACTGAGGCATTCTTATGGAGATCTCTATTTTTGAGAGTCCACAAGGGGTCACTTGTCAATATATAAAGAAATGCATAAAGAGACAGGCAGACCCTCAAACCACGGAGATCTTCAAATAGTGCCCTGAATTGAGCTTCTGAGTGGATTAGGGGCTTGCCTCAATTTTTTACTTTATGGAAGGCAGTCTCTCTCAAAGGAATCTGTTGCTTTACTGTTGTCTCTGTATGGAAAAACAGAGTTTAAGTGTGTAGACTCTAATGTGACACCTAGCTGCTGGTGTATTGCTTGAATAAAAAGGCAGGTAATCAATATAACAAAAGATAAAATAAAACTTACCAGTGTAAAATGAGGGAATGGCCAGAGGTACAGCAGCCTCCGTGTACAGCAGGGGTGTCAAACTCGCATCGTCACGGTGTTGTCAAATGACGTATTGGGACTTTTTTCCCCCTTCGCTAAACCGAGCATGAGCATAGTCAGTTGGTGACGCATCTGGCCCACGGGCCGCAAGTTTGACAGCCCTGATGTACAGTCAATCAATATGCAGTGCCATGAACTTATTAAGGGTATGACAACTCCCTTTTTAAGACAACTGCTGTCATTACATAGCAATGTTATTAATGGGAGAGCACAGCCAGTTTTGTTACTGCATGGAGAATTCCCAACTGATAAATTTATTTTTTTTATTTATTTATTTTAAATTTATAGCCCGCCCCATCTCCACAGGGGACTCGGG